>JAIVFJ010000429.1:0-42493 GCA_025765615.1 Zopfochytrium polystomum
TCTTCATTGTTTTGGGCGATGGCAGCAATAGGCGTACATTGCGCCCTCCCGGCTTTGCGCACTCTTCTTGTCCGTCGCAGCCTTCTTTAGCTTTTCCAGAATGTGGTAAGAGACAAGACCCTTGAGTGGGCGTTGACAATAGCGGCGAGGTCATCCGCCGCGCTCTTGCGGTCAGCTGCCGCGGTGGAGTTCGCGGTAAGGGTCTTCAGCAGCTCAGCGACCAACTGCAACTTCTTCTCGTTGGTAGACATAATGAAACTTGAATTCTGCCCGCTTTGGTCAGAAGACGCTTGGAACCACAGTTGCGGCTGATCTGGAAGAGCCAAAAAAAATACCTTTGGCGGTTTAGAAACGACTTTTTTTTTGAGGTGAGATCCGTGTGCACGGAAGGGTAATCGCGTCCAAGCGGGGCCGAGGGTGTGAAGGAAGTTTAGTGTTCGCTACGATCAGGCTGGCCTGCCGACCTCGGGACGATCAGGCGAGGCGAAGTGTGTGTGTTGTTGGGGTGGGGAGGAAAAAAGGTGGATAACGAAGGAGTACGAAAGAAAGAAAGAAAGACGAGGAAAGAAAGAAGAAAGAAAGAAAGAAAAGAAAAGAAAAGAAAAGAAAGAAAGAAGAAAAGAAAAGAAAGAAAGAAAAAAGAAGAAAGAAAGGAAAAGAAAAAGAAAGAGAAAGAAAGAAAAGGAGAAAATTGAACGAAAGAAAGAAAGAAAGAAGAATTGGAAGCGGAGCGTGGAAAAATTTGATTCCTCGAAGCTCCTTGTCCGATGATGAACGGAAACGAGAAAAACGTGTAACCTGCAGAACTCCTGCCAGACCATCTGGCGCAGCCTTGGTTGATCAGCAGGAAAGCACCGATGGTTAACGTTATCACCAGCAGCTGCTGAACAGCGAGGGGGCTGGCAACCGCCGAAATATGTTCGCGCACAGGCTGGCATCCGAAACAAGGGACTGGAAGACAGCGACCACCGGCACAAAACCGCAAAATGGAAGGGTAGAAGAGGCGGCGACCATCAGCTCAACACCAGCTGGTTCTTCTAATGTGTGGGGGACGAGGAGGATTGGTGCACGCGCGACGCTATCGAAGGGAGGCCACCACATTCAGGAGTTTTTGCGATGTGTCGCGAACATCCAATTATTGCGCTGTGAAATTGGCAGCCCCAGCCTTCCCATTTTCGCCAACGAGAAAAAGAGACAAATTGCAGCGCTTTTGTGTCCAAGCCGTCAAAGCCCTGATATTGAAAACGTTCAGTACCGGCCACAGACACCTTCCACCTCGAAACCTCCCTATTCGTCAAATTTGTCCGCAACACGAAAATCCACGTGCAAATACTTGAGATCATCAATTCGAACTGGCGCGACACAGAATAATACATCACATTCCAATGTATCCATTGAGGAATTAGATCCTGCAAGAGGTCCACATTGCCGGATGACGGAATTGCGCGCGAAGTGGAAGATATCTTACTCAATTCATTTATTGCAGAGTAACCTTTTTGATAGAAGAGGGACTTTGCGGACTGGGCTGATCAGAGGCCAGTGAGCGCGGGAGGACGGCGCGAAAAGCACGCTGCTTAGAGCGGGGTTTGAATTTGTTCAACAGCAAACGGAGAGAAAAGGGGAAGCGCGCAGCTTGCCGCCCTGACCGAGGATGATGATGAGGAAGGTGTACGTTATGGATATCGGCAGACCGGATGGTTGTCTTCCATCTCCTCTCACACATTGACGAACGAACGCCAATATCGCCCTCACTTGCTGCTGTGGATCTACCTCAAACTGACCGGGTGTCCGCCCCTCGGTCTGAGTCGTGGAAGTGAAGGCATTTTCCCGGATATAGGACAGCGCTATGGGCGGCAAGGATTTCAGTGCGTCACACATTCCAACTGCCTTTGCGCATATTAGTTAGAAATACAATAACCGCCCCGCCCCCGTCAATGGCTGCCTACCGGAAAGGAGACGAAGAAAGCGAATCCTCCTATGTGGGCCAGATCAAGATATTGAGCTCTGACTGTTTCCGAGCGGCGCAATCTACAACGTCAGTTCCCGCTCACTCCAAAAGCCTACTGCTGCGTAGTGTGCAATGGCGGACTTTCACAGCTCCACCAATATTGCGCGATCGCTTTGACAAATTCTACGGCAACAGCAAAAGCCCCCGCCATGTTTGCAAAGAAAAGCGCTTGGCCGGCGAACAGCGCAACCTTTCCAGTTCGGCTGGGAGCTGGTCAAGTCTGCAAGCGGACCTTGTGTTCCCACTTGTTCGCTTTCGCCGACTGCGCCGTCCCGCGGCGGCAACTCTGCCTTGAGGCAGGCAGTCGTAGCTGCGATCCCTGCCAAAACACAATTCATCAGTGGAGAGCGGCATGGCACAGCTTCTTGTGCGCCACCTGCCATGCTTGGTCCATTCGGGGGCAGTGTCGCCAACCACTTCTACTTGGAACCACTCCGAACGCAAACTATACCTATCTTGAACGGAGTAAACCAGAGGAAGCTGGGGGATAGATACCGCGGACCATGGAAACCGCTGCGTCCCGGCAGATACTCCTATGTTCTTAATTGACCAGGGCCGACGGGAGGTCGGTTCCCAACTGGAAGCGACGGGGCTATCGGACAATACCAGGCTCGATTTTCAGGGGGCTTTGGCGTGGGCCAAGGTGGCTAGGCCCCTACCTTCCATCAAGGTTTGGGGCAGCGGCGGCCCAGAAGTCGTTGCCCAAGGAGAAGGACGCCCGCGGGAGCAGCTTTGCCCGCGTAGTTCGACCCGGTTGCGTAAAATAGAAAATTGTATATGTGCAGCGAGTGCGACACGTCTTTTAAAAATCGGAAGGTTTTGGCCAGGTTAGGGTTATGTAACAGGAAGTGGCCTCCGACACATGTTGATGTGGAGGGCTGGGATGGTAGCATTCCACCGACCGTGTGCAAGGGCTGACTTGCGCAGAGAAATGCACTAGGGGGCATGTTTTGGAGTGTTCAGGGGGTTAAGGACAGGCTGATGGAGAGGCTGCACCCTTGAGTTGATTCCCACTGCAGAGCAACAGGACTTGAACATTTCAGCAGTGGATGTGGGCTTATGGTCGCTGGTCTTTGGGCCCCCTACAGTGCCAAAGCTGAGGACAAGATCTCTAAGGAGACTCGCATTGCCTCAAAGAAGATGGGAATTGTTATGAATCACCCTCTGGAAACCTCTGGAACCTTCTAGAGCATTCCTTCATGGAACCCTTCTGGAACAAACTTCTGGAACATTCTAGAACATTCCTTCATGGAACCTTCTGGAACCTTCTGGAACCTTCTTTGCTTTCCTGACTTGTTGTCATTGGTATCATTGGTATCATTGTATTACTAATTGCTCTTTCTGGAACTTTCTTTGAGTCTTGACAAGGAACACTCTCAAGAGGTATAAAAGGGGGATGGGGGACCTGTCCCATCCCTCAAGTGAATTATTGTTTCCAACACAATCATCACTCCTCTCAGTTCCTTGTCTGCCTTGTCCTGTCCTGCCCTGTTCCTGACAGGAATGAAGCTGGCTAGGATGATTGTGCAGTTGCGCATTGAGTGTGGAGGACTTGCGAATTTCACTGATGCTTCAGAGAAGACTGTGGCAGAGGAGGCAGCGGTAGTGGTGGGGGGCAGGTAGCGTAGACTGGTGGTATATGAGTGTTCAGGAACAGATGGCAGCAGCCAGGGTGCGCAAGCTTGCAAGGTTGGTCATAATCACAACCTATGATCCAGTACAGAACAAACAGTGGGCGGGAGTCCAGGGAGAAGTGGAAGAAGAAGGAAACTGAGGGTGTTGAGGGGACAGTGGATGGCAATGGGCATGTGGACTCTGATACAGATGAGGGGGGCTGGATATGGGTGACAGTTAGTGCAGTGTTTCAGTAGCAGGCCTTCGAACCTCAATTGTTATCTATTTGTTTTCTGTGTTGTTAAATTTCACTTCACCTCTGTTTACTCCACCCCTGTGGTTCCTCCCCTCTCTCACTTTTGACCTAGCTGCTGTTCTTTGTTTTTCTCTTTTGCCTATTGATTCTCTACTTGGCACCCCTTTCTTGCTTTTGGACATGTTTCTCTTACTGCAGATGTACACACTTTCAACTTTCAAAGTTGCAGATTCCTCACCCTTTCCTTTGGGGGGGGGGGGGGGGGGGGGGGGGGTGGGGGCCGAATAAATCCTGCTGAAAAGGTAGGTTAGGCAGGGCGCAGAATAATTTTTTTTTTTTTTTTCAGCTTCGGAATATTTCTTGCAGCGGTTGCGAGTTTGCGGCGATATTGCAAAAGACAACTTGTTGCGGCGATTTCGCACAAGCGGAAGTACTGTTTTTATCGCCAGCCAATGATGGTACAGGGGGTGCCGGCGGCGTGAAGCTCCGACGGGAGCTTGGGTGTCAGGAAGTAGGAAGCGAGGAGGAGGGGATCGGGGACGGGGGAAAAATGAATGAGACGGAAAAATTAAATTATAAAAAAAACCAGCACGTGGTGTGCGGCGTTGTGGGGCCGCAACGATCGCGCGCTCTCTCTCTCTCTCTCTCTCTCTCTCTCTCTCTCTCTCTCTCTCTCTCTCTCTCTCTCTCTCTCTCTCTCTCTTGTTCTGTTGCGGGGCCCGTTCTCTGTCTCCCTTCCCTCCGCTTCGAAAGCGAATGGCGGCATCCGTCCGTCCCGCTGGCGGCGAGGGCGGCAATCACCGTCGGCGCAACGACGACGCGCAACTCCCTCTCCATAACGATGATGATCGCCGCTCTGGCGCACGCGTCGCCGACGGCATCGACGCTGGCGGTGCTGAGGCACCACCAACGCTCCCGCTCGTTCGGCCGCTGGACAGAAGGCAAGCCGCCAACGTCGTCCTGGCAGCCTCTGCGGATCACCTTTCCTCAACAAACATTGCCGTCGCCGTGACGCGCCTGCCGCTGAAGCCATTTTCCGGCTTCTTCCCCGCGTTTGCAGAAGCTGCTTCTTCGGCAGCGAAAATTGCTGCGCGCACAAATCCCCTCCTACGCGCAAAGGTCGTGTCGGTACCGGTCATGGACGGTCGGCTCAGCCCAACCGCTCATTCGCCAGTGTACAGACTCTTCTTTGCAGACATGGATGACACGCATGCAGTGACGAAAGGAAAGCTCAAGGCCAATCCGGAGCCGCAACAACAGATTCCGCCCTTTTTTCGAACGTTGGAGAGTCAATTGGATCTCGTCATTGGGCACGAGCTTTCGGCGCCATTCCAACTCGCGCATGGCCCCCCCGCCCGAGGCGTGATCATCAATCTCCCACGTCGACGTAGTTTTTACGTTCAGCCGAGCTGTGTTTACAGAGAGAGAAGCCATTCAGATTGTCCGGTCATGGAGTCGACTGCTACTCGAAGATGGGGCGTCGCGAGCGGCCACGCCTTCGGCAGAGTGCGAATGGCGGGACCTGACGGGCGCCGACCTCGCAGCCCGGCTTGCCCAGTTCGACGCAGCGGACACGTCCAGAGGCGGGGATGAAATCTTTCAACCTGCGCCCCATTTGTCGGGTTCAAACGCTCTTGTTTCCTCCTCAGAGAAGGAAAAGGACCCATTAGCGACGCGGTACCCGCACGGCACTCGCGTTGTAATGACCGCTCTGACGACCGCCCAGAGCGTCGAGGCTCGCCGCCGAGCAAACGCGCTGCGCGTGCCACTAGAAATCTTTCTCGCCGCCGCCGTCGCCGTTGCCCAAGCCCCGTTTGCGCGCAACGCGCCCGTCCTTGCCAAACACAACTCACAGTCCCCGTCGCTCGCGGCCTCCCGCAGCGGCTCCCACCCGCGGTCGCTCACCGCGCGACCCAACCTGCGCGCGTCTGCATCCGCCGCGTCCCTCAAACCTGTTGCCGCGCAAGCGCTGCCGCCGTCAATTTCGGCAACCGGCCTGATTCGCCTGACTTCCGCGGCGACGACGAGGCCCAGCTCCTCTCGCGTGATGCACTCGTCCTTGCGCGTCGAGCCGACCCCACCCGCGGACCGCGACGCAGCCGCAGGCATCCACCTCTTCCACGAAACGGTCCTGCAATCTCGCGCGCTCGCCGCCCAGCAGCTCGCGGCAGATACAGCAGCCGCGTCGGCGGCGGCGGCGACACCCGTCCCCACGTCGTCCTCGTTTGCTGCGGGAGGCAAACCCACAACGCTTCTCGGCCGCCTTCTCGCCTCGCGCTCCCTCGAAACGAGCCAAGGGGTCGGAGACCCGCACCCGTCTCCCGAGGCCCTCACAGCTGCGCAGCGGGCGGTTGTGCTCCGGCTGGACGCCGTCGCGCGGGGCGTGGCACAGGTGGTCGAGGGAAACGGGATCGTTGGCTGCACCGGCCGGCGCGCCTGCGGGTCCAGCCGGTGCGGCGGCGGCGCTGTTGCGCGCCGCCGCCGCCGGGTGGTCTGCAGCGTGGGCGGCGCCGGCGCCGGCGCAGCGGCGCAGGCGGCTACCTCCGTGCCCCGATTACGTTGCCACGCTCGTGAGCGCGGGCGAGACGCTGCTGTGGTCTCCGGCGAGTGAAGGATGGTCTGACGCAGACGGGGTCGTGTTTATTGCGGGGACTGCTGCCCCTGGCGGAGGAGTCTCGGTGGTGCTTGCCGACGTGCCCGCCGCCGACAGTTCAATCAAAGGGGGCATGACAGTGTCGATCGGGCTTTCGCGGGACGGGAAGGCCGGGATTGAGGACGTACGCGAGATGCTCGAGCGCTTTGTCGTTGCATTCTGCGGGGGCAAGATGTCGGTTTTTGGAGGCTAGGATGCGGTCTGCGAGCACGATGAAAGAGGCAACGTATGCCATCACTTTTTGGAAAGCTGGGTCAATATACTACAGAAAGTTTGTTGAATCTTGAGACAACCGATAGACAAGGGGCGTTAAAGGAAAGCGTCGTGAGAAAACGAAAAACGGCCATCTTTAGTGTAGGAGCTGCCCGGAGCATTGTAAAACCATCTTTCCGGGATATGTATGGTTTGGTCGTGCTCAATGTAATCGGGCAATTACTAAAGGAAGCTCAAAATAAGCAGTTGCATTAGATACAAGTGTTTGTTATGAATGTAAACCAGTGGCAATCACTCAAATGGATATAGGATTATTAATAAGGGTCGTGATCGTACTCTTCGACCAGCGCGGCCAATGGCGAAGGAAACAGGGAGACGCTACGAATCAGACGTTCTCCCCTCACGTCCCTCTTCTTGTGGTTGTCTCCGTCGTTGTCTTTCCTCGGCACAGTCGGTGTTGGAAAACTCCGACTTTTCCTGTTTTTTCTACTGGCTCCGCATGTATGCAAAAGATGGCGAGGATGACGAAGAACAGTAAATCAAAGAGCCAAGTCCATCTTATCGCATGTCCATTCGTCCGACTTGTTGCGGGTGCGGGCAAAAGACAGAAGGAGGGCAGACTAAGCGAGGTGCGAGCAACTTTAATCCAGGTTGGGCACTTTGTGAAGTTAATCGAAGCTTTGAAGAGCCAGAGGGGTTCTATCTTGTCACCGAACTGGTGTTTTTCGAATTGGCCCAATGCGAACGGTGATCAAAAGAGGTTGGAGGACCTTGTCTTATGCGGCGGTGCCTGACGCCGTGACATTTCTCATGTAGCGGTCCATGTTGCTGTTCAGAGTCAAGGTGGTCCATTGTGACGAAACCACTATGACAGGGGAAAGGGCACAAGTAAACGCTCTTTAATGATGCAAGCTCAAAGAAGTCGAGCCACCCACTCAGTGAGGAAGTGAACCGCGGCCGATAACTTATTATGTTTATTTTGTACAAGAATAGAGAATGGTCTTTCCGGTTCCATTGCAGCTTCGAACTGGATGAATCTGAAGTAATCTACGGCACTCATCAAGCGACGCGTCTTGGACTATTTGGCCGACAATATGCTCGGAGAGGAAAAGTGCAGTAAGTATGAGAGGGTGGTGAAACAAGCATGTCCCGAATACTATTCACGCGAACCGACAACGACGTTCTATTGAGAGCGGTTAAACTACTTAGTCGTAGGTTGAAGGCTTCAAATTTCAAAACTCACTTTCGACCGAACGGTCCCTGCCTCTGCCGACGTTGCGAGAGTGCCGGCTGCAACATTCTGAATGTAAAGGTCAGCTAAAATCATGCAGTCCTAGGAATTGGTACCTCCAACGAGATGCTTCCTGCCTTCGTGAACAGTGACGCAGAGCCTGCTCCAACGTAAAACATCTTTAAGCTGCCCTTGGTCGAGTTCAGCGATAGGGTGTTTGCTGACAGTCCCACCACTCGAATACTGCCAGTGTTGGAGAACAGCTCAACTCGATCAAGGTGAATGTCGTCATCATTTGAAAAAGACATGTCGATAGATGTCGCTTCTGCAGACACTCGTATTTTGGACAGGCTTAGATCGCTAAGCCGGGGGGGAAGTAGAAGGATCGAACCAACGATAACGCAGCCATCTTCGTTGTAATACATTCGTTTATCGACTTCGCTGTCCACATCTCGACTCACGCTGTCTCGTTGAATTGCACTGGAGTTACCCCTGCACGGGTCACGAAGGCAAGGTGGTGTCTGGACCTTAATTGACACTTTGTTGTCTCTGATGGTGGTGACGGTGGAGAAAGGAAGGTCCGATAGACCAGGCGTCAAATGAAAATGGTTCGAATAAACCGGATTGCTTATCAGAGCATGCACTGCAATGCGGATAGTGCCAATCTGACGACTCTAGTAAGATTTGTTGAGAAAAGCAATTCTCTCACCCCAATTCCAATCACTTCTATGTCTATCGACGTTATGGCTTTCATGATATGCGACCAGCCATCTCGAGGATAAAGTGGAACGCTTGCTTCAACAGGCAGGCATTGAATGGCTGTGTCTGCCTCCAAGTAGGGAAGTAACCCTTTTGCGGGATATGAATAGTCCTGGCTGACGCATTAAATTGCAATCAATAATTGCTGGTTCATCTCCCTTACTTGGGTACGATAAACGAAGTAGGATATGGACACGAAAATCAGAAAAATCAAAACCACTCCTTTCTCATCACACATTCTACCCTTTTGGGAAGATCTTGGGGGAACACGACGAACGACGATGCTGGAAGTTGAAGTGAGGAGAGGAGTCCGCTCATTGGGAGGCCGATCCCAAGAGAGGGGTTGGGGCTGCACCGTCGAAGGTCGTTCCATTTCTGTTCGTTGGGGTCGCTCAAAACCGCCAGAAAACAGTGGGTGATGCTGGGGTGTCGAGAGAAGAGGCGAAAACTGCTGTCCGTATGCCGTGGGTCCGTAGTTGTGGTAGCTTCGTTGGGGAGCATCGATCGAGGGGCCGTTTGAGATCATGTCTTGTAATTTTTTGGCACCATGTCAGCAGCAGATGTTCGCGACATCTTGCAGCTGCCAGCTCTTGGATCTGGGGAGCCCGGCCTGACTGAGCGACCACCACTGCGTCAGCGATCTCGGCCTGAACGGGAGAAGCGACCTGGTAAGATCGTATTGTTTGCGATCTATCGATCCTGCAATGGCGATCTTGATTTCGGTAGTCTACCTCACCACTCATTTCCAATGGTAGATGGGGTCAATAGGGAGCTCTTCGCGTTGATCGGCGGTGCGCCACCCCTCACTCTTGCGGCTGGTCCAAAATCGAGGATGGAACCTTCGAAGAAACCAGCAGCCAAATGGTGAACCGTCCTGCGAATTACTGCAACCTGACTGCTGGAATAGGAAGATGATTCATTTCCAGCCGGCGGGCGCCCCGGAGGGGTTTGTCCTATCGCACTGGACGAAAGTGGGTGAAAACGGCACGTTGGGTGAGCTTCATCCCGGAAGATTCTATGGCTAGTCCTAAATGAGCATGCTGTTAAAAGTTCCCATGGGAACTGACTTTTCAATGTACAATAAGCGCGCTCCAGTTATCGAGTATACAGACGAAGAATACGGCACCCACCTTTCAGGTATGGCTAGAAGGTATGACCAGTCATTGTGTAACACCAACATCTCCCTTTTGAAGACCCAAACTGGACGAAGGAAGAAACAGACTACCTTCTAAGCTTATGCCGAGCGTTTGAATTGAACTTTTTTGTCGTGGCTGACCGGTACGACTTCAAGGAAAAGAGTCGATCCGTTGAGGTAAGTCCATCTGCCTCGTTGGGACTGGCCTCGTTGTGAGTAGCTTCCACAAGGATATAAAGGAGAGATACTATGATATGTCGAGAAAGCTGCAGGCTGCAAGATCTGCAGCTACTGGAGTTCCTCTCACACAAGATCCATTTATTTTCGACAAAGGTTCGCTACAACCCAGTGCGCGTTTCATGGGGCATTTTCGACTAAAAAAATGATAGCTCGCGAGATTTTGAGAAAGAAGCACGTTGCCTCCTTGCAGAGGAAGACCCCAGATAATCTCAAGGTTCGATAACAAGAAACACTTAACACGACTTTCCGCTCTAATTGGCCTTCGTTCTCACTTCTAAGGAGGAGGAACTTTTGTTTTTCGAGCTGAAACGTCGCGAACAATTGGAAAAGAAATGGATGGCTGAACGGGAGCGCCTACTCCGCCTCTTCTCGAACCATGAGCTCCCTTCGCCTGCTGTCAGCGTGCAACCGCCGGCAGCGTCGACTGCTACATCGACGGTCACTGCTACCCCAACAGGCGGGGAGAAGGTTCGCCGACAATGCTGAAATGATTTCTCATCATCACACCTCCGTTTATAGAAGAAGTTCAAAAAGGCGGAACCACCGGGAGAACCTGCTTCAATTCTCCCAAAACCAACGAACGACAAGAAGATCACGATCAAGTTCAAAGAAGATGGTTTGCACTGAATGGCTTTCAAAGCCAGCTCTGATATTACACCTTCTTTCTGGTCTCCACCCTTGTCATTGAACTTAGCACAAGAGTCACCTTTCAAGAAATCCCAAATCCCGCAAGGCGTCTACCTACGTAGCTTAAAATTTACGCCGATCAAAGCCAGCATTCAGACAAAGTTTAAAGAGATCGCAGACGAGTTCGGGATTCGTATGTATGTATATCTTAAGGTCCAATTCACTCACACGCCCATACTTTGAAATGGTTTCCCTTTAGCGACACTCCCTGTTATGCCCACAGCGACTGTTTGCAATCGCTTTGAAACACTACGAGTGAACATTATCAATCTCCTCGAGCTGAAGAAAGTTGTCGATCGTCAGGAGCAGGAGCTGAAAGTTCTCAAATCGCGGAAGAAGCTGATGGAAAAGGCTGCTGCGGCAACCACGGCAGTCTCTGCAGCCACTGGTACGCAGAGCGGGGCTGCCGTAAGCACGAGTGTAGACCCCGCCGGCTCCGTTGGTCTGGCTCTGCCTCCACCGTCAGCCGTTGTCGAGTCACCGTTGGCAGAAAGCGCAAAGAAGGTTGGCAGTCTCTCTCTCTCGTAAAGAGCCCTCCTGAATTAAATCCGTAGACGAAGAAACGAGGTGCCCAGACGCCAGGGTCGACTGTGGTCAAGAGGACCAGGATCACCTGAACGGTGCCCTTAGCTCCAAAGCGATGTCACGTAAACAGCTTATTGCACAAAGTTGATTTATTTTATTGGTTCTCCCTTGTGCCTGACTGGCTTCATCGAAGTAGTATATGCCGGATGTTCCGGTGCTAAATAGCGCAGCGGGTTGAGGATTTAGGCTAAGGGTTGATGGGTGATGTTAATACAAAAATATGTCCTTAGAAAATGGCGCAGCACTCTGAGATGTTTCTGTCTGTCTGTCTATTTGTTTGTCCAAAACGTAAATGGTCGTCTGCCTTAATCACGGCCTGTCTGTCTGTCTGTCTCTCTCTCTCTCTCTCTCTCTCTCTCTCTCTCTCTCTCTCTCTCTCTCTCTCTCTCTCTTTCTCTTTCTCTCTCTCCCTCTCTCCCTCTCTCTCTCTCCTCTGACTCCGTCTCTCGACTCCTCCCAACTTTCCTTTCCGGTGGTTCCTTTTTTTGGGTGTGTCTGTCTATCTGCCTACTCTCTCCCTGATCTATCGAGGCGTTGGCCCGTCAGGGCGAAGCCCTGACGCAAGCAACCGCATCGCTATGTGGCCTGCCACACTTCGTTCATCGTGTCTTGCCACCACCTATATCGTGGCCTGCCACACTACGTACATTGTGGCCTGCCACTCTCCGTTTAATCCAGCGGTAGGTTGCCTGTGCGCTGGATTACCCATATCCGAGCGAGGCGAGGTTGCAGGCTTCGCCTTTCAATATCTTAAAATTATAAATCCCGGGCTTCTTAAAGCACAATGTTCCTCATCACGAAAAGGACCGTGCGGTAGAGCCTTATGGTCTAACCCCAAACCGGAAACCCCCTGCGAAGAAGTCACAGTGGCAATAATCGCTGCGCAGCCACAAGACACAGCCATGTGTGGTTCTTGATTTAAGGCCGTCTTACGGAACACGCGACACAAGTTTGCGTGGATTCCACCGCACTTGGAAAGGCAGAATGTGTTCGTCTATTCTCAGTGGAATTCAGTTCTTTCAAGATATCCAGCGCAAAAAAGAAAGAGCACTTCATTAAAGCCTGAGCAAGGAGTGGCAAACGAGAGTAGCACAGAGAAAAGTCCGAAAATTCTCCGAAGTAAAATAAGGAGAAAAAACCATTAGTCAATCGATTGTGTGAGCAAGGTGCATCAATGCTGCCCAGCGAGAATTTTCACGTGTACGATCGACTTTGACGGAACTGCGGGCGCGCCGTCCGCCGGTCCCAAGATTAAAAAGCTGGAGCTCGCGCCCGACCCCGACAGCATCCTGAAGCTTCCTGCATCGGCCAGAGCGCCCGTCCCGTCGACGCCCGTCCCCACGGTCACGGTGTACCCCGCCGGGTAGTGCACGCCAATGTTCAGCCGGATCTCCAGCACGTTGCGCGATCCGTCGTGGGAAAACACGAGGTCGAACGCGCCGGTGGTGTCGTTGAACGACATTGTGGTCGGGACGCCCGGGACTGCCGTGGCGTACGTGCGGGAGTAGACGGCGGCCATGTCGGGGCGGATAGCGCCCGTGGCTGGGTCGCGGAGGCCGTTGTTGGTGCCGGTGATCGGGATGTAGTCGGTGTACTCCCAGCCGGTGTAGCTAAAGAGGTACTTGTCAGAGAGGGCAGACTTCTGGCGGATCGCGTCAACGTTGTTGCCATTTTGCCAACCCATCTCAAACTATGCAGTTTTCAAAAGGTGAGAGGAGGGATGGACGGGTTAGGGTTGAATTGGTTGAGCGGTAGGTGCTTACCTCAGTTAGCATGCCTCCACACCCAAGTCGAAGCATGTCCAGAAGGCGAGCATCGTAATTTACATCAAGTCCGAAAATAAGGGGAGGTTGATAGTGGTGAAACTATGGTGGGAGACGATGAGAGGATATTCCAAAAAAAGATCCCCGCTGGGACGCTGGGAGGAAAGGAAGTAAAGGAACTCCTCACCGAAAGAACCGACTTTTTCGCGTAGTCGCTGCCACCGGGAACAGCAGAAAATCCAACAAGAATGTTGTCCCACGTGACAGATTCAAAAAAAATGAGTGCGTTGGGATCGACTGATCTGCACAGGGTTACTGAGCTCTGAAAACAAATCCAAAATCGATTTGTTTAACAAACCGGATGCCAGCGGCTGCCGCGTCGTAAAACTCCTGCAGGTTTGCTTTGTCTGCGACGCCAGGAACGAGGAGTCCAGGATTCGAGTAAACATCTGATGGGAAACAGCGTTCAGTATTGAGGGGCAGCAGAAGATTTGCAAATAAAGAACGAAATTGATGCGCACTTCCTGCCCACGGCTCATTCATTAGGTCATAACCAAGCTTGTGAAATGTTTAGCAGAGACCGTTGCAGCGTAGTCGCCAAAACTGTGGAACAATCCACTTACGATGTTTTTAAAAGGGAGAAAGGCTTTGGCTACTTCCTTCCAGTAATTCACAAACGAATCTCTGAGGCCGTTGTAGTTCTTATACAGTCTGTCGTCTACACCAATTTTGCAATGAGAGCCATCGTCTTTGCCCCCGAAACTGAATATCTTACATGCAGTTCCAGCGGCGTAACTGAACAGAAAGGTGCTGTACGCTTTCTTGCCGCAAACGGAGGTTGGGATACCGTCCGCCGTCAGTTTGTCGGGAAGCAAGACGGGGAAAGGAAATCCAAAGATAAAGTTCTGGTGGGCGGGTTGTGTGAGGCCAAGGAAAAATTACGTAGTGTTGCGGACTATTTACTCCTTCCAAAGCCGGCTGAGCTGCCCACAGCGGAACGCCCTCGCCGCAAAACTTTTCGGACAGGCCGTCTCTGTTTTGGCGAATAAGAAGTCGTAGTAAGTGCCATCAGAATCGCTGTTCCCTCCAAAAAAAGTTATGACGAAAATTGAAACTGAACTGGTGAAAGTCGAGGAGCACGTAGATCCCGGCGTCCTGGCAGCGCTGCACGATCGTCTTCATGACGTCGAGGTAGGTATTGTTGAACTGACCGCGGGCAGGTTCCACGCCCGGCCACATGACGCCGAGTCGAATAGCTGTGACGCCGTGAGCGGCGAGGATGTCGATGTCGTCCTGGTTGAAGGACCATTGTGGGTTCGCGCCGGGATTGATGTCTGGGTGCCACGGGAAGCCCTTGTAGACGACGTTTGTTCCTCTGTCAAATAAGAGCGAGATGAGCAAGTGGAGGGGGTAGTGAAGGCAGTGCAAGGGGCGAGAGAGAGGGCAATGGGGGAGGAGTGCCACACTCCAGTGAGTGAACCTGAAAATGCGTGAGCGGCCCAACTCGTCGACGAACAGCTGCCTGTTTGTGGACACGATGCGGGCAGGCGCCGACTGCGGCGGAATCGACACGGCGGCGTCGACCGCGGCGGGGAGCGGGGCGATCCCGGCTGCGATGGCGGCAATGGCAGCCAAGAGAGCGAGGGTCTTGGCGGTGGAAGGACGGGCGGCGGCGGTCATGGGAGGCAGTGTCTCTGAGCTGCCCTTTTTTGGTAAATTCGTATCCGCTTCTTTGTCGATTAATATATTCTAGTGTACTGAAGATTTTTTGCCTGTTTTGGAAACACTGCACGCGCAAGCAGAATGGCGCTGAATGGGCCGGACGCGTCATTCTTGGATTCTTGAGGGAGGAGCATTGATTTATTTCAAAGTGTGTGCATTCGTCAGCACCGACCTCATAAGTAATGCGTCGTCGTGCAGCACGCTGACAGGGGAGACGGACGTCCTGTTGCTGTTGCTATACGCAGCCGCCACCCTGGGTGTATTTTCCTTCATTGATTTTTATTCATTTCCTGATGCTGGTGGCTCTCAACCGATTGCACTTTCCACCCTGGTTGATCTGGTGTTGGTTGCTGGCAGTGATCTCACCAATGCTGATGGAGCCGCAGATCCAGCTTGAGCTGATAATTTCAGGTACGTTCATCGATCGTGCCCACCAACCTGGCAAACCCCGGACATGAGCTTTCCACCAACTCAAACTGACTTGGAATGCGAGTTGTAGCTTTTGCTGAGAGTTTTCTCTGCCTAGATGTGTTTGGCATTCCACGAACCTTCACTGTTTCTGGTGTTAGGCGGAACTGACTGGTTAGCAGCAAGAGGCACAAGACAGACCCGAACCTATTGTGACTGTCAGTTATCGTTCTCACAATGCCCATGGGAGAGCGAGCCACTGCCAATGCAGACCTGGGCGCTGGCTTGCGCTGATGACAAATACTCCGAGTATTAAGTGGAACAGAAACCTGGTGTCAACAGTTTTCCTCCTCCTCTGCCCAAGCAGATAATATAGGAGAGGTTTTTACCCTGTGCCAGTCACGCTTGCCTAGCAACTATTACAGCGTGTATATTATCATCATGTATCAATAATTCATAACAGAGTTTTTTTCTCTTTCTCTCCAAGGTGGGGAGAAGAACCACCCACAAATACACATCTCCACTTCATTCACTCCTTCCACTCACTAACTCAGAGTACTGTTTACAAATCAGCGTGCCAGCTATCTGGCTGCATCAACCACAGATTCTCGCTCTGGAAAAACACTCTCCACCACCTCCAACAAACAGAATCAGCATAGCTCAACTTTAGAAACGATTTCGTTTGGGAGCCCCAAAATTTTCGACGCCCTCTCCCAGCCAACCCTGTCATCTAATCCGGGCTCGCTATAAGGCATTCAAAAGCCCTGAATCTCCTCTTTCCAACAAGCTATCAAGGAGCTCTCTACGTTGTCTCTACGGAATTTGATTGATCGCTGAAGTCAAAAACGCTTCCTCAACTTTGAGTGACATCGTTGCAACAGGGAGAAGCGATCAGAGGACGCCCTTGCACAGCTGTATTTGCCTGCTTCTGCTCTTTCGATTGATATCTAAAGCGCTGCGCTGCAACACCTACAGCAGGAGCTACAAGAGATTTTGATAAGTGGGTCCAAAAAGTCGAACTACCACTACCTCCAACCACAATTTTGTCCTTTCTTGTGTGACAAGTCACCCAGGAGCAGACCAACTTGCTTTAAGTTCTCTTTATTCCGCTCTCCTACACTCTCCAAAGGAAAACACGACCAAAACTTTGATCCTCAGCCTGAAATTCAGCGCACAGTCGCTAATCAACAGTGCCAACCTGCTATTCCGATTTCAGAATTTTCCATCCATCAATCAGCTTGCAACAAGCATTTGTGTGCAACACATCTTCTATTCTGGACCATTTCTCCATCAAGTAGAGCATCAAACAATTCCTAGAGTCACTATTTGTCACTGCCGGACTGTTGAGCAACCCCTCCAAATTTTTACCAGCTACTGGTTTTCTCCTGCAACAGAATCAATACTATGCGCAACGCAATGTCATCCAACCTAAACTCGTTTGTTGGCATGTTCACTGGCAAGACGCTGATGGAATTCATGACTTTATTAGCAACCTTGATGTCAGGAACAGGGCAGGACAGGACAAGGCAGACAAGGAACTGAGAGGAGTGATGATTGTATTGGAAACAATAATTCACTTGAGTGATGGGACAGGTCCCCCATCCCCCTTTTATACCTCTTGAGAGTGTTCCTTGTCAAGACTCAAAGAAAGTTCCAGAAAGAGCAATTAGTAATACAATGATACCAATGATACCAATGACAACAAGACAAGTCAGGAAAGCAAAGAAGGTTCCAGAAGGTTCCAGAAGGTTCCATGAAGGAATGTTCTAGAAGGTTCCAGAGGTTTCCAGAGGGTGATTCATAACACTTCAGATCAAGGTTATTGGTGAAAAGTGAATCCAGGACCTAACGCAGACAGACCTATTCCGTCTTGAGAGACCTTTCTGCAACGAGGAGCCTTCCATACATACGTCACACACCTACCCAAGGATCAGTGGGACAGATGGCGTTTCAGGTTGCACTGTCAAAATGGTGGGCACAGCACACCAGAGCCAAAGGCTGGTGAAACACTCTGAAGAGTTAGGTGAAGACGGCGGTGATTCTAGCTTTGCTTTCCTAGGCTTCACTGGCGAGGACAATGCGATTAGAATCACACTCAATGGGTTCAGAGAAATGTTGAACTGGGGCAGCTCACAGCAGCTCCAGGTCAGCTGACTGTTGTCTGAACCAATGTTGAACCAAGGACTGGTTCATTTGAAATGCCCCTGATGATTTAAAATCATCTTTCCTCTGTGGGAAAACTGGTCACTGGACACAGACCTCTGGACAGACCTTGGTTGATTTTGAAATGCTCCTGAAGATTTCAAATCATTTTCCCCTCTCTGTGGGGAGACCAGTGCTTGCACACTGGGCTCCACACAGAGCTTGGTTGATTTGAAATGCTCTGAAAATCTCAAATCACCCTCCCTCTGTGGGAAGGGGTTTACAACACCTCCCCAGAGCAAAGTCCTGTCTGAAGCTGTTTGCAACTTGTTCAGATAGGCAAAACAGGAAAACTGGTCAACCTCCCTGCAGGAGTATAAATTGGGCAGAGTTTTCTTATTGAAAAAAAAAACTCTCACTCCAATTTGCCAGTCCCTGTCTAAAAACAAGCCCTCTTTACCCATTTGCCGCCTCGGTTCCTCGGCCCTTCAACCTTCTTGCGACTCTGCCTCCACTCACGACGTCACCTTCTACACTGGTACTTAGAGGAGATCAAGAGCTTTCCAATGGTAGTAACGAAATTGCTGTACAATGTCTGTAGCGCCTGTGATCGGTCCACGAAGGTGGCAGATCTGAAAAGCGTTAACCCCTTCTACTGATGGGATCTTGTTGGAACCAAGGGGGAAGTGATTGGGATGGGTAACAGTTTTGCATGAAAGAATTTGCTATGTTGGCTGATTGATGGATTGGGCTGCTGTGGTATACACTACTGAAGATGGTGGTGGTGGGAGGTTGATCTTGGCTTCTGTCAGTCTTGTGTTTGTCTTTATACAAAACTGTTACAAGGACCATCACTTGCAAAATGCTGCAAGTCATCCTTGCATAGCAGTATCAGGTCAAAGCTCCTGCACACTGCTTACACCAAAAGACCGAAAAGTAACAGGTGGATATGGCCAAAACGTCAGTGCCATAGGTTGTGTGCAGTTGCTGGTGATGCGTAGGCAATGGGCTCAACTGAAATTTTCCTCTGCGCAGCTGGGTGCTGGACTGGGATGAGATAGTAAAGGCCGTCACATCGTTCGCCAATCTTGATCCCATGTTGAGATGCGAGTGTAGCAAGATCAAGAAGAAAGACAGAATCTGGAGTGAATAGCCTCCCAGCAGTTGGATCTTGGAGGACATGCAACACAGAGAGGAGTGGTCATAATCTGCTTGTGAGGTAGGTTTGCCCAGAACGCATATGCTTGGCTGAGTTGTCAGGTGATGGTGAACGTGAATGTTGGTGATGAGGAGGTGGTCCTGGTGGAGGTGGTTCTGGAGGTGGGGAACCTGTGCCACACACATCCCTAGTGGGTTTGTCTGCCATTGTTTTATCTTGTAGGGACTTTGGAGTAATTAGTTTATAACAGCCTCAGATATCCAACGCACAAAAGTAAGCAAGGATGAAATGCACAGGTGATCCTTCCACACGATGCTAGTCTGGGCTCCCCCCAGTACCCTATGAGGTGAGGCAACCACTCCCCCATACACAGCTTGCCCTCAACACTACCCCCTGCGTCTCGCCTGGGCACATCAGGAGAATAACTGTCTCCTGGTTGGCGCTCCTCACAGAATGGGCTCCCTGCTCAGGACTCCACCTCCTCTGACACAGGTCTGGGCCACATTAGCCTACGAGCTGGGGCTTTGGTTGTCGTGGGCCTTCAGTTGCTTCACATTGCCGGTCTACCCCCCGATCCAGTCTCCCTCAGTCATATAGGCGTGCTTTCAATAAGGCCCACTGGAGATGACGTTAATTGCAGTAGCACGGAATCCAACCCATCATGCCGTCACCTCCAACACCAGAGCTGTACATCGTTATCTGATTCACTTTCGCTGTGCTTACCTGAGGGGTGACATTTTTTACCAATTCCACCAGGGCCACTGGTGTTAGTTCTGGCTCAGGTAGCTGTTCAATGTGTTGAGATTCGACCCACAGGGTACACTACGCCCATAACTGCTGATCCCTTTGAGTACTCCATCCAATCACATTGGATGGGGTGTTTGAAGGGCTCAGTAGATTCAATACTTGAATGGGGCACTTGGAAGGGCTAATCTGTTCTCAATAAAAAGAGATAGGCAAAGGCAGCTGTTGTTCTGGCTTTGTTCATCCTACCGGTAGGAACAAGGCAATTGGAACATGCACAAAAACGCTCAAACTACACACTCTGGACATGTAACACAGCACAGCAAGCATGCAGAAGCAGTGTACCACTGCCCCATACTCTGAAATTCCGCTCCCTGATCTGGAAATCCACTCTCTGCTTCAGAATTCAGGGTTAGGGTTAGAGGCTCAAGGATGCGACTGGTGTTTGAACGAGTGATTGCACCCCAGGTTGAGCGTGTGGTTGAAGGCATGATCCATAGGGCGCAGGGAGGTTTCAGAAGAAAGCGTTCCACCATGGACCAGGCTTACACTTTGCATGAGCTTCAGCAGCTCAACCCCCAGATGCATGTGGTGTATTTGGACATTAAGGCTGCGTATGACTGCACAAACAGAAGTCTGGTGTGGGACTCCATCTGGTTTGCCAAGAATGACAAGAGTCGTGACTTTACAAGGACCCAACTGCTGCCGATCCTCAGATCTTTGTTTGATTTCAATGCATGCCAGCTGCTGGTACTTGGGAACAAGTCTGCTCAGATCCAAGTGACAAGAGGATTCCTCCAAGGCACAGTTCTGTCACCCATGCTGTTCAATGTTGCCATCAACTCCTTGCCTCAGACATTGGCCATGTCTTTCAGGGACCACATGCTGACATTTAATGCAACCTCGCTCAACTCGCTGCTCTTTGCAGACAACTCCTCAGTTTTTGCCAAGGATGCGACAGTACTTCAGAGAATGCTAGACAAGGTGCATGAGTGGTCCCTCAAGCGGGGGATGACATTTGCCGCCAAGAAGTGTGTTGCAGTTTCAGCTAAGAAGAATTTGAAGTTGAAGATGAATGGAGTGGAGATTCCCCAGGAGGAGTCTACTACCCAGTTGGGTCTTGTGCGCACCTGCAGGGGTATTGACTTTGAGGCCTCGCTGGCCATGAGACTGAGGAAAACAGAAAAGATGCTGGCCTTTTTGGCTGCTCGGGGCTTCAATGGCTGGGGCTTCAGGCCCGTGAGCTCTTACAGGGTTTACATGTGTTTCCTGAGACCAATGATGGAGTATGGGTTTGCACTGCGTCCCCTGACCCACACACAGCTGAAGGATGCCCAGAAGTTGCAGGACAAGTGCCTGCGGCAGGCGCTGTCACTGGGGAAGACCTCCTCAGGGGCGGCCCTGCATCTGATGTTTGGAGTGGTCCCTGTGGCAGCCAGGAACAAGATGCTGAACGCCAGATACTTTTTCAGACTGCACCACATTCAGGATGCTCGCAACACAACAGCTCAGATGTACAGGCACATGGTGGAAAAGATTGCTTCAGGGGCCTCTGTGGGACAGTCCTTGACAAAGTTCTCGCTTGACTATACGGGTATTCAGGATTTTTTGGACTCTGTGAGGCGGCCCTCCTTTGTGGAGGTGCCACTTGTGGTTCCCACAACCAAGGCCTATGACATTGAGTTGCCAGCGGTGAGAACAAAGAACATTGAGGCTGCAGACATGCTGGCAATGCACAAGCGGGCTTTGGTGAGGTGCCAGCAGAAATCCTCCCCCACCGGGGTGGCTCAGGCTTTGGAGGTGCCTTCCCACATGGGGCCATGCCAAGTTATTCGATCTGGTGTGGCATTTAACAGGAAGTGGCTCAGACACCTGCTGATGTGGATGGCTGGGATGGTAGCATTTCACCAACAGTGTGCAAGGGCTGGCTGTGCAGAGAAGTGCACTAGGAGGCATGTTTTGGAGTGTTCAGGGGTTAAGGACAGGTTGGAGAGGCTGCATCCTGAGTTGATTCCCACTGCAGAGCAACAGGATTTGAACATTTCAGCAGTGGATTTGGGCCTAAGGTCGCTGGTCTTTTGGGCCCCCTACAGTGCCAAAGCTGAGGACAAGATCTCTAAGGAGACTCGCATTGCATCAAAGAAGATGGGAATGAAGCTGGCCAGGATGATCATGCAGATGCGCATTGAGTGTGGAGGACTTGCGAATTTCACTGATGCTTCAGAGACAACAGCAGTAGAGGAGGCAGAGGTCGTAGTGGAGGCAGGTCGTGTGGACCGGCAGGATATGAGCACTCAGGAACGGATGGCAGCAGCCCGTGTGCGCAAGTTTGCAAGGTCGGTCATCATCACCACCTACGATCCAGTACGGAACAAGCAGTGGCGGGAGTCAAGGGAGAAGTGGAAGAAGAAGGAAACTGAGGGTGTTGAGGGGACAGTGGACGGCAATGGGCATGTGGACTCTGATTCAGAGGAGGAGGCTGGAACTGGGTGACAGTTTATGCAGTGTTTCAGGTGCAGTCCTTCGAACCTCATTTGTTATCTATTTGTTTTCTTGTTGTTTAATTTCATTCACCTCTGGGGATCCTCTCCTCTTTTTCTTTTCGACCTCGTTGCTGTCCTTTGTTTTTCTCTTCTGCCTTTTGATTCTCTACTTGGCACCTCTTTCTTGCCTCTGGACATGTTTCTCCTATTTCATATGTATGCACTTTTTAACTTTCAAAGTTGCAGATTCCTCACCCTTTCCCTCGGGGGGGGGTTGGAGCGAATAAATCCCGTTGAAAAGTTAGGGTTAGATTCTTTCTTCACGTTCTTGTGTCTGGGACAGACACCGAGGACGTCGTCGCGAGGCAAAGTCGAGGTCACAGACACCGTCGTGTCGCAGCCCTCGAAGAAACAAACAACCCTTACCTTCACGCCAGCCCCCGCCTCTTCGCTCGCCCAACCTGCAGCCACATCTGGTCCACGGCAATTCCCCCGTCGCCACTTCGAGGTTAGCACGGCCCAGGAGTTCCACGCTCTTGAACGAGCACTTTTCAAGTACCATCAGAAACGGATCACTTGCGACCAGTGCCGACGCCCAGTAATCTCCAAAGGCCTTGCTGGACGAGCAAACAATATCTCCAGTATCCAACGCATCTCCATTCAGTGCTCTCACTGCCCCCACCCAGTCTCTCGCCGTTTTCACGCCGAACTCGCTCAAGTTTGTCCCGACGATCACGCCGCACTCAACGACGCTCTCCGACGAGTACACGCAGCGGCCACTGCCACAGCGATCCACGCTAACGCACGCTTTACACCCGTTCGTCCTATCCCGTCCAATTGGAAGAAGCGCACACCACCGTCCGTTGACCACTACCCGAAACGCGGCCGAGCAGCATCGAGCGACGCCGACGATCAATCTGTGTCTACCCGATCCCTTTCCCGATCCCCATCCCGATCTCCATCGCCAAGCCACTCCCCAACACGCCCACTCGTCTCTCGACCCTCGCGTTCCCCACGTCCCGATCCCGACCAAACGGCGATGTCCCAAGCAAGCCAGCAATCATTCTCTCAAGCGATGTTTCCAGATCCGCCCCCCCGACGCCCCCCTCCGTCGATGGAGGAGATTTCGGATTTCATGGACCGAACGAATGCTCTGCTTAAACTGCACAGCGACAAACACAACTATAGCGTGGCAGAGATTGACCGTCTCAAGGGACACATTGAACGTTTAACCGCGACGATTAAGGAGAAGGATGAGCGAATTCGTGAGCTGGAGTCAGAAATCTTGCTTCTTCAGATGAAGCGCACCGCTGGAGGTGGCTCCACTGACGACAAAGGCGACGGCGATGGTAGCGCACCCCGTGGTGGTGGCGCCATCCGGCGCAAGCCCTCGGCCCGCGTTGACGACGACGAGCACTGGGATTCTGATGAGGAAGACCGAGAGCGCCCACGATCTACCAGGGGGGGGCGCCGCCCCCCCTCGCGCATGTCTGAGCGCCCACCGACACCTGGAGGAGGCTGGCCAAGCTTGCCCCGCTCGAAGCAGAATGTGCACCCGCTAAGTTTCGCTGCAACTGTTGCGCTCAATGGTCCTAAGCCTATTCACCCCAGCCCGTTTGTGAAAGGCATCTTTGTCGCTGCCGACCCCAATGCCTCTGTTGAAGACAAGATTGCTCAGGTCTTGAGGCCACGCCCCTCAGCTGTTGCAGCCCGGCGCTCCGCCCCAGGCTACGTCCGACCTGAATCATCGTTGCCGGATGCTAAGTTTGTTCCAGTGTACATTCGACCTAACCTTTCAGATGTGGGTCGGGCTAACCCCCGCCACAGCATGAGACTTGTGTTCAGACCTGAGAAGGGCTTCCCTAGAGTACCAGAAATTTCAGTCATTGGCCAATATGCTGCTCTGATGGAATGCTGGGTGTTTGAGGGGGACAAGGAGAAGTTCATCAAGGCTTGTGCTGATGCTGAGATTGCTGTGGACACTGATTGTGAACCCTGGATGCCCTCGAAGTTGAAGGACTCTCCTGAAGCTAGGGAAGCAGCTGTGCAGGCGTATATCCGCCGGGTTGCTGGGATCCTGAACCATCCATTCTTCAGACCACCACCAAATGTTGCCAAGTCTATCTATGCATCTGTGCCAAAGAAGTTGGAGACACTCTTGAGGGGGAAGTTGAAGGATCTCTCTCTGTACCCATCTGCGCCTTCTGGTGCGAAGGGGAAGGGGAGGGAAACTGAGACTGAACCCACTGCTGTGCGTGCAGGCGATGCCAATGCCATGGAAACATGAGCAAGTCAATGAGATTTGGATTTTTGAATGCCCATGGATCCTTAGCTGGACATTCAGAGCAAGTTCAAGGAATTTTTTCAGATTTTCAAGTAGACTATATGTTGTTTTCAGATATTGGAATGTGGAGTTCTGATAGTATGAGTGCAGTTCGGGGTGCTGTTGCTGAGGCAAGGGGGGTGCCCCCTCCTTATCAACCTGGGCGGAATGTTGGAACAAGGGCAAAGAAAGGCGTCGCTGTTGTGGTGAGCGGGGATCTGGACAGTGATGCCCACCTGGTGGTGCAGACCCTGCACAGGTCCCCCAAGGGAGAATGGATGATTGTGAAGATGTCGGAGCTGATTGTTGGATTGACGTATTTTGCGCCGAGCGCACCCCTGGAATCTCTGCAGGAATTCCAAGATCAAGTTAGTCAAGTTAGCACTCTTATGCCTGCCGCACCCTTTCTGATCATTGGAGACTTCAACATTTGGCTGCGTGAATATGGATGCCGCACTTCTGCTCCTGCTGAACGTGTTTGCTGGCTGCAGGACTGGCTGCAACCTCCTTCCCATTGGAGGAGGGTTGCGCCGGTTCGTGGCCAGTGGACCACAATGACAGAGGGAAGGGCTGGTGGACCTGGTGGACGGGGGGTCACTGATCTTCTGTTTGTCAACCAGCATGCTCTCCCCTTTGTTCAGAACCTGGTTGTCCATGATGACCCTTCAGAGTATGTTGGATTCTCAGATCACAGGCTGTTGACTTTCACCTTCAATGGGGAGCTGACCACCAAGCCCCCGTTTGAGCGCCTGAATGTTCGTCGGCTCATGATGAGACAGACCAAGTATGCTAGCTGCCTTGAGAAGACCAGGAAACCCATCAGAGCCCAGATTCATTCAGTTTGGAAAGAAGTTGAAGCTGCTGCTGAGGCTGGAGAGCTCTGGACTTTTGAAAGGCGCTTGGCCTGTGTGGATGATGTTTCAAACTCTGTTGTGAAGTGGCTCATGGACAATGCTGTTAAGGTGGCTGGGAAAGTTCGCTTTAGGGGTGGATCTGGAGGACCAGAGGTCCGGGAGAAGCATCTGGAGGAGCTAAAGTGCCGTCGCGTGGAGGCGCGGAGGGCTGCTGAGGCTCACCCAGATGATGATCCTGTGGGGCAGAAGATGGCCTGGACTCAGTTTCGTCAGTGGAATAAGATCGTGAAGATTGCCATCAAGCGGTACAGGAAGCGTGTATATTCAGCTGTTCAGGACTCTGCTGTGCGTGACTTTGCTGGTGAGGCTAAGCGCATCAAGTGTCAGAAGGCGCGTTCAGATAAGAGCCAGTGTGCGCTTGACCCCCAGAAGATGGGCCATTACGAAGATCATTTCCGCACAACCATAGGGCATGATCCAACTGGAACTGATGTCCCTGACGCCGTGGCTCTGGAAGAATCAGCGGTTACTGTGAGCAAAGTCCCTCTGAAGCAGTCTGAAGTCTCCTGGATTAAGAAGGTTCATGTTGAAGAAGCCTGCAAGGTTGCCCCCAGGGGCAAAGCCCCTGGAGAAGACATGCTCTTTGGGGAGTTGGTCTCAATTGCTCCGCACTTGGTTGCTGCAGTCCTGCACAGATTCTTTCAGCTTGTGGCCTCTCTTCATGTGGTTCCTTCTCTGTGGTCCTTGGCCAATGTGGAATTGGTCTACAAGAACAAGGGGCTCAACAGCGATGTTGCAAACTACAGACCCATCTCCTTGTGCTCAAGGATGCGACTGGTGTTTGAACGAGTGATTGCACCCCAGGTTGAGCGTGTGGTTGAAGGCATGATCCATAGGGCGCAGGGAGGTTTCAGAAGAAAGCGTTCCACCATGGACCAGGCTTACACTTTGCATGAGCTTCAGCAGCTCAACCCCCAGATGCATGTGGTGTATTTGGACATTAAGGCTGCGTATGACTGCACAAACAGAAGTCTGGTGTGGGACTCCATCTGGTTTGCCAAGAATGACAAGAGTCGTGACTTTACAAGGACCCAACTGCTGCCGATCCTCAGATCTTTGTTTGATTTCTATGCATGCCAGCTGCTGGTACTTGGGAACAAGTCTGCTCAGATCCAAGTGACAAGAGGATTCCTCCAAGGCACAGTTCTGTCACCCATGCTGTTCAATGTTGCCATCAACTCCTTGCCTCAGACATTGGCCATGTCCTTCAGGGACCACATGCTGACATTTAATGCAACCTCGCTGAACTCGCTGCTCGTTGCTGATGACTCCTCTGTCTTTGCCAAGGATGTGACGGTGCTTCAGAGAATGCTAGACAAGGTGCATGAGTGGTCTTAAGCAGGATGACATTTGCTGCCAAGAAGTGTGTTGCAGTTTCAGCCAAGTTGAAGATGAATGGAGTGGAGATCCCCCAGGAGGAGTCTACTACCCGGTTGGGTCTTGTGTGCACCTGCAGGGGTATTGACTTTGAGGCCTCGCTGGCCATGACACTGAGGAAAGCGGAAAAGATGCTGGCCTTTCTGGCTGCTCAAGGCTTCAACAGTTGGGGCTTCAGGCCTGTGAGCTCTTACAGGGTTTACATGTGTTTCCTGAGACCAATGATGGAGTATGGGTTTGCACTGCGCCCCCTGACCCACACACAGCTGAAGGATGTGCAGAAGTTACAGGACAAGTGCTTGCGGCAGGCGCTGTCCCTGGGGAAGACCTCCTCAGGTGCGTCCCTGCATCTGATGTTTGGAGTGGTTCCTGTGGCAGCCAGGAACACGATGCTGAACGCCAGATACTTTTTCAGACTGCACCACATTCAGGATGCTCGCAACACAACGGCGCAGATGTACAGGCACATGGTGGAAAAAATTGCTTCAGGGGCCGCCTTGGGACAGTCCTTGAAAAAATTCTCGCTTGACTATACAGGAGATCAGGATTTTTTGGACTCAGTGAGGCGGCCTTCCTTTGTGGAGTTGCCACTTGTGTTCCCCACATCCAAGGCCTATGACCTTGAGTTGCCAGTGGTGAGAACAAAGAACATTGAAGCTGCAGACATGCTGGCAATGCACAAGCGGGCTTTGGTGTGGTGCCAGCAGAAATCCTCCCCCACATGGGTGGCTCAGGCTTTGGAGGTGCCTACACACATGGGCCCACGCCAAGTTATTCGATCTGGTGTGGCATTTAACAGGAAGTGATGAAATCACACTCAGGACTGGAGGGACTTGGTGTGTGTAGGGATGAAGGGAGAGAGAGAAAGAGCAGTGAGGATGGAAAGGGGGAGGAGTGAGAGATGGAGAGAGGAGAGAGGAGTGAGTGGGCAGAGATGGAAGAGAGAGCAAATGGAGGAAGAGAGATTGGCTTGTTTTGCACTGGATTCTGTCAAAGCAGCAAGGAGGGGGGTTGGATTCCTTGTTTGATCTCTGGGAGAGGTTGCTGCTTTTACACTCCTGCAGGTTGGAGCCATCAGAAACAGAGGGAGCAGTGGGCTGCACAGAGCAGGCCACAGAAATGAGAACAGGCTGAGCACCAACCCCCAGCCTGGGCTAAGTACCTATTCAGGGCTGAGTACCACCCAGTGCTGGGCATCACTCAGGGCTGAATACCAGCCAGGGCTGAGTACCAGCCTGGGCTGAGCACCACCCAGGGCTGAGTACCAGCCTGGGCTGTGCACCACCCTGGGCTAAGTACCAGCCAGGGCTGAGTACCACTTTGGGCTGAGCACTTTGTCTGGGCTGAGTACCACCAGGAACCAATTTACAGCTTGTTTGAGAAACAGTTGCTTGTAAATTGGTTTGGTTGTTTCCAAATCAGGAAGCTTGCTTGGAAACAAGCTGCTTTTCTCTTTGTTTTTAGAAATCCAATGATTGGTGCACTCTCTGGTGGTTGGGCTGGGTTGTCTATGGGTTGTGCTGCTGTGGAGATGGTGGTGGTGGTGGGAGGTTGATCTTGGCTCCTGTCAGTCTTGTGTTTGTCTTTATACAAAACTGTTACAAGGACCATCACTTGCAAAATGCTGCAAGTCATCCTTGCAGAGCAGTAACAGGTCAAAGCTCCTGCACACTGCTTACACCAAAAAACCTAAAAGACCCAAAACTAACACTCCCCCCTAAGCTGTGGGCAGGAGCAAAAGCCGGCACAGAGGAAAACCTTAAGCCATAGTCAACTTAAGGAAACTGTAAACCGGAGAAAGAAGTATCACAAACACGTATGACTGGCCATCAGATGGCAGAACAGAAAGGACAGACCACACTAACAAGAATGGATGGGGGCACATATTGAAGTTCAGAGGTAAAAGAAAATGAGTCAAAGTAATGAAAAAAAACAAAGAAGAAAACAACTTCACAGATAGAAAAAATGAATCAGAGGTAAGAAAAGAAGCAAAGGCCAATGCAACTCAAATGGTATTCACTGAGAGCAGCTGAGAGAGATTTCGTCATATAGTCCGCAGGCTGTTCTCCTCCAGCAATTCACTCAAGCTGCACTACTTTTTGTTCCACGAGTTCTCGAATATAATGATACTTTACCATGATATGCTTTGACCAATTGGTGTAAAGATCATTTTGAACTGAGGTTGATCACACTGCTGTTGTCAGTGTAGATGACAAGAGGAGTGGGAGACGGAAGTTGAAGTGCTGAGTAGAGTTGGAATAGTGCCTTAAGTTCTCGTCCTGGTTCAGGCACTGCTACATATTCAGCTTCCTGTGGTGACAGCATGACAGTGCTGCTTCGAACAGATGTCCAACTAATAGCTGTTCCTCCTAATAGAACATAGTAGCCAAGCTGTGATTTCCCGTCTGAGTGGACACCATGGGCAGCGTTGGAGTAACAGGCTATGTCTGTGCTGTTGCGACAGTAGAATAAACCATACTCACTATTACTGTTGAGATATTCGAGAACCCGAATGAGGATCTTCATGTTTTGCTCGCTAGGGTCCTTGCTGAAGGCACCAAGGTATGAAACTGCTGGGGCAAGGTCTGGCTGCGTGTGTGTTGCAAGGTAGTTGATGCCACCAAGGATTGCCTGGTACAGTCTCTGGTCTGCAGCTGCTTCGTCGATCCCACGTGGGTGAAGATTGAGACTACTGGGAAGGGCAGTTACTGCAGTGCGGTTGGTTGTTGATAGTGTTGGCATGGCGAAGAAGATTCCGTTGTGGCGGTGTTCCAGTTGCATATTAAGGATGGTTTTGATTGTTCCTATTTCGCGGAGCTTGTAACGAGATTTTAGCAGTGTGATGGCAAAGGTGAGACCCAGAATCCCCAAAGAAACAAATATCATTGACATAGACGGCAATGAAAATGACTTTTCCATCCACTTGACGGAAGAGGATACAGGGGTCTGCTGTGCTTTGCTGATATCCATTCGACTTCAGGTGGCCAATCAGTTCTTTGTACCAACACCGGCCAGCTTGCTTAATACCTTTAACAGCTCTCTTCCGTAGCCAGACTTTGCCATCACTGTGGTAGCTGTCTGGCTGCTCCATGTAAATGGGCACATCAAGCATGCTGTTTAGGTACGCGTTCCTGATGTCGACAATTGCAGTGTGCCAGTTGTTTGCAGCCGCCATGGCAATGAGCTTCTTAATCCAGGAGACTTCAGACTGCTTCAGAGGGACTTTGTTCACAGTAACTGCCGATTCTTCAATGGCCACAGCGTCAGGGACATCAGTTCCAGTTGGCTTATGACCTATGGTTGTGCGGAAATGGTCTTCGTAGTTGCCCATCTTCTGGGGGTCAAGCGCACACTGGCTCTTATCTGAACGCGCCTTCTGACACTTGATGGGCTTGGCCTCCCCAGCAAAGTCATACACAGCAGAGTCCTGAACAGCGGAATATACACGCTTCCTGTACCGCTTGATGGCAATCTTCACAATCTTATTCCACTGACGGAACTGAGTCCAGGCCATCTTCTGCCCCACAGGATCATCATCTGAGTGAGCCTCAGCAGCCCTTCGCGCCTCCACGCGACGGCGCTTTAGCTCCTCCAGGTGTTTCTCCCGGACCTCTGGTCCTCCAGATCCCCCCCAGAAGCGAACTTCCCAGCCACCGTAACAGCATTGTCCATGAGCCACTGCACGACCAGGTCTGAAACAGCATCCACACAAGCCAAGCGCCGCTCAAAAGTCCAGAGCTCTCCAGCCTCAGCAGCGGCTTCCACTTCTTTCCAAACTGAATGGATCTGGGCTCTGATGGGTTTCCTGGTCTTCTCAAGGCAGTTAGCATACATGGTCTGTCTCATCATGAGTCTCCGAACATTCAGGCGCTCAAACGGGGCTTGGTAGTCAGATCCCCATTGAAGGTGAAAGTCAACAGCCTGTGATCTGAGAATCCAACATACTCAGAAGGGTCATCATGGACAACCAGGTTCTGAACAAAGGGGAGAGCATGCTGGTTGACAACAGAAGATCGATGACCCCCCGTCCACGAGGTCCACCAGCCCGTCCCTCTGTCAATGTGGTCCACTGGCTACAGGACTGGCTGCGACCTCCTTCCCAGTCAGAAGTGCGGCATCCATATTCACGCATCCAGATGTTGAAGTCTCCAATAATCAAAAAGGTTGCTGCAGGCAGGAGGATGCTAACTTGACTAACTTGATCTTGAAATTCCTGCAGTGACTCCAGAGGTGCGCTCAGCGCAAAATACGTCAATCCAACAATCAGTTCTGACATCTTCACAATGATCCATTCTCCCTTGGGGGACCTGTGCAGGGTCTGCACCACAGGTGGGCCTCACTGTCCAGATCCCTGCTCACCACAACAGCCACTCCCTTCTTCGCCCTTGTTCCAACATTCCGCCCAGGTTGATAAGGAGGGGGCACCCCCCCTTGCCTCAGCAACAACACCCCGAACTGCCACTCATACTGTAAGAACTCCACATTCCAATATCTGAAAACAACTATAGTCTACTTGAAAATCTGAAAAAATTTCCTGAACTTGATCTGAATGTCCAGCTAAGGATCCATGGGCATTCAAAATCCAAATCTCATTGACTTGCTCATGTTTCCATGGCATTGGCATCGCCTGCACGCACAGCAGTGGGTTCAGTCTCAGTTTCCTGTTAGATTTTGGGTTTTTGCAGTAAGCAGCGTGCAGGAGCAACACCTCACACTGTGGTGCATGGGAGCACCAACCCTGTGATGAGGATTTGGTGCATTTTTTGTCACCTGGTCTTTGTATAATTTGTATAAAGCCAAAACAGCATACATTGTACGACAGTCTCCCATCTCAGCTTCACCATCACAAGAGAGTAGTCCACCAGAGTAGTTCCACCCACCATCCACAAACAGCAGGCAGTCATTTCTTTCATACAAAATTGTGACCCATCCCAATCATTGGAAGTAAGAGATCAGTGGAGAATAAGGAGAACGAGCGGGGGGCGTGCAGAAACGCAAACAAACAGTGCCACTCACCACACCACCACATCACCAGCATCACTACCTGCAGAACCAACACCTTCAATTTTTGTCCCTCACGCCTCCACTTGCCGCCACCGACCACTTTTAAGCAGTGGAGAAGACGTTTTGACAGTCGTTTATCGTAGCAAGAAGCGTCGTTTGACGAGTGTAGAGTCAATCATTCACAGCATCAGGCAAATTGGTAAAGTGCAAAAAAAATCGACTGAAACCCGGCTTCCAAGTCTGCCAACTTCCTTCAATTGCGTTGGGAATCGCTTAACACCACAGGAAAGAGTTACTTCCACTCTATCTACCCACCAAATATCGTGATCCTCGACTGGTTCCTTGCAGAATAACAGCTGTCCGCGTTTTACTGTTCAATTAGCACTCAACTCGTCGAAATTGCTGTATTGGAGCTTCCCACCAACACAACTCAGCCAAAACCGGACCAAATCGCCTCAATCCAATTTTCCTGCATTGCTCAGCGCCCAATCTTCGTGATTCCACTCGGTGATCAATCAGATACATCTACTTTCATTGCAGAATATTGAATTACGACGAGCTGCAACCATATTTTGCGGTATCCAGTTGTGCCACTGCTCATTTTTCGCTTCAAACCCCGTGACAAGTCTGTTTTTCTCGTCCCCAACTCGCTCGCTACACACGTGTGCAAACTTGGCTACATCACCTATCCACCTATCCACACCATACCTTGACCATCAAGTGTCGTGTCACGCTTGTTGAGTGTCGACTTGAAGACTGCTACTATTGTTTTATCTTGTAGGGACTTTGGAGTAATTAGTTTATAACAGCCTCAGATATCCAACGCACAAAAGTAAGCAAGGATGAAATGCACAGGTGATCCTTCCACCCGATGCTGGTCTGGGCTCCCCCCAGTACCCTATGAGGTGAGGCAACCACTCCCCCATACACAGCTTGCCCTCAACACTACCCCCTGCGTCTCGCCTGGGCACATCAGGAGAATAACTGTCTTCTGGTTGGCGCTCCTCATGGAATGGGCTCCCTGCTCAGGACTCCACCTACGAGCTAGGGCTTCGGTTGTCGTGGGCCTTCAGTTGCTTCACATTGCCGGTCTACCCCCTGATCCGGTCTCCCTCAGTCACGCCTATCGTGCTCCCAATAAGGCCCACTGAAGATGACGTTAATTGCAGTAGCACGGAATCCAACCCATCATGCCGTCACCTCCAACACCAGAGCTGTACATCGTTATCTGATTCACTTTCGCTGTGCTTACCTGAGGGGTGACACTTTTTTACCAATTCCCACCGGGGCCACTGGTGTTATTCTGGCTCAGGTAGCTGTTCAATGTGTACGTTTGCTTCGCGCAGGAGGGCCTTGATGTTGGTGTTGGTTTCCAGAAGTTCGTCAGCTGAGAGTAAGGGTGTGGTGATGCTGTAGTTCTGAACTGTCATCATCAGCATCTGATTTGTTGAGTTTGGAAAGCTGTCTTCGGCGATAGTGAGGTCGTTGAGGGCGATGTGTGATAACGCGACCAGTGTTGATGTCGATGAGCCGGGGCCATGGATCGCCTATATTTGCCAATGTATATTGCTGGTGTGCTCATTCTGCCAGGTTTCTTGTACTCGTGTTGTGCTGCCGCATTCATTGGCTGTCACATGGTAGAGGCAACCAGCACCAAAAACCCTAAAGTGGCTGATGCAGGGAGGAAAGCCAAGTAGCATTTCAACTGGTGAAAGCAAACCACAACTGAGAACTGGCAGTGTGTTGATGATGTCCACGGCATGTCGAATAGCATAACCCCACCAAGACCAAGGTGAACCAGCATGCTGAAGGAGTGAACGAGTTACATCCATGACTGTCCTAACTGCACGTTCTGCTTTGCCGTTGAGCTCTGGTGTGTGTAGTGGACTGACTTCAACCCGTATCCCACAAGAGGCACAGAAGCGTTCAAAGGCAGTTGACTTAAGTTCCCCCATCAAACCTAACTGACTTAACCTGAACGTCTCGCACAGTCTGGAGTTGCTGAATGATTTTGATGGCTTCTGGTAAAGCATCAGACTTCTGTCGTAGGTTGGTTGACCAGATATAATTGCTGACATAGTCAATGGCAATGAGGGCAAATCCGTACTGCCCCCTGAACTTGGGTTTGACCTCCACAAGGTCAAACGCCAAGTGTTCCCCAGGTAGCTTGTCCGGAGGACCTTTGTGGGGAATAGAGGCACGTGTCTGCTTTGCAATAATACAGGCCTTACACTCGTCCTCAAGCAGTTCTAAGTCTATGTCTGGAAAGTCAGCACAGGTTCGTCATTCCTTCATGGAGCGAAGTCGAGCATAGGGAATGTGTCCTAGACGTTGGTGCAGTCGGTGAGTGTCTGGTTTTTGCTGTTGAGAAATGCTGCACGAATGCTGTGTGTGTCTGCAGGTTCTGCTGACGTGAAAAAGCTGTAATATCTGCTGGCGCAATGGGCGAGAAATTGAGTGCTGTAATTGAAGGTTGGGTTTGCTGCAGTTGGGAACCACTGGAGCCTGTGCCGAAGGATCATTTGAAGAACTGCTGGGTCACCTTCTTCATGACTGCTGCGGTGAACAACACCTGGTTGGAGGTCTCGTGCCAAGTGATAGTAACCGCATAGCTGGAGGTCCCTGTCGGCAATAAGGTTGACTGGGCATTCTGGAGCAAACTGTGCGCCTCAATAATGAGAGTGATGTTGTTTGCAAGAGGAATTTGTGCAACGCCTGAGCCCTCGCAGTTGAGAACTGGGCCTTCCTTTGCGATGTGCATGCTGGATTTTTGGTTGTTGAAGGTTGATGGGATAAAGAAGGAGAAATCACGAAGAGTAGTAACATTGCAACCGTTATCAATAAGGAGATGAAAGGAAAGTAACAGGAGGTGGAATGTGGACTGCAAATGCCCGGATCACTCCCAGGCCATCCAAAAATCCTGTTGGTGGTTGTCGTCACTTTGGCCGCCAAGCTGTGAGTTGTAAGTCTCTCCCATAACTGCTGTTCGTTTGCAAACTGGACTCTGTTGTTCATCCCAATCACTGTCTGCTGGTGCGCTGTATGTTAGGAGTGCCGCTGGGATTGCTGAGGCATCTGCTCCTGCACGTTTGCAGCTGAAGGACATTCCCTTGCATAATGTCCACGACCACTGCAATTGTTGCAGGTGACATTTGCGGATGCCTGGCTCTGGTGTGGACGGAATGGTTGCTGTGGTCGCCATCCACTTTGCTGCAGTCGCCATCCGATCTGCTGGGGCCGCCAACTTCCTTGAGAGAGTGGAATGGACCCTCTGCCACAGCCACCAGATGATCCTGAAGAATATCAGAAACGATTGAAATGGTCACGGCTTCCAAAGAGCTGCAAGTTCTGTGCGCCTACTGCAAGGGTGGCCACGCAGATGATACTGGAGAGAGATCAGCGCTTGCTTCGTCCTCTCACCCCACCAGATTCCAACCCCACCACGCAAGCTAGTGCACTGTCTGTACAACCTGCCCCAAGTCAGCCTGTTGCCAGCCTGCCTACACCACAAACTCAACCTGTGCCCCTGAGGAGGAGCACACGGTCAAAACCTTCTAAGTAAGAAGTACTCCCTTTGTCACACCTGTGGGTGTGAGATTGAAAAAGAGGTACTGTGAGACTACACCGAGGTCCCAGTGATAAAGTCTAGCGATTTATTCGCAAAAACAAGCGTACCTGTCATAAAACCGCAAGGATCGGGACCCCTGGTTTATTGGTGTAAGCAGTGTGCAGGAGCTTTGACCTGTTACTTCTCTGCAAGGATGACTTGCAGCATTTGCAAGTGATGGTCCTTGTAACAGATTTGTATAAAGACAAACACAAGACTGAGAGAAGCCAAGATCAACCTCCCACCACCACCACCTTCAGTTGTGTGCACCACAGCAGCCCAACCCATCAATCAGCCAACATAGCGAATTCTTTCATACAAAACTTGATGAAATCCCACCCAGGACTGGAGGGACTTGGTGTGTGTGGGGATGAAGAGAGAGAGAGAGAGAGAGAGAGAACAGTGATGATGGAAAAGGGAGAGGAGTGAGAGGATGGAGAGAGGAGAGAGGAGTGAGTGGGCAGAGATGGAAGAGAGAGCAAAGGAGGAAGAGAGATTGGCTTGTTTTGCACTGGATTCTGTCAAAGCAGCAAGGAGGGGGTTGGATTCCTTGTTTGATCTCTGGGAGAGGTTGCTGCTTTTACACTCCTGCAGGTTGGAGCCATCAGAAAACAGAGGGAGCAGTGGGCTGCACAGAGCAGGCCACAGAAATGAGAACAGGCTGAGCACCAACCCCCAGCCTGGGCTAAGTACCTATTCAGGGCTGAGTACCACCCAGTGCTGGGCATCACTCAGGGCTGAATACCAGCCAGGGCTGAGTACCAGCCTGGGCTGAGCACCACCCAGGGCTGAGTACCAGCCTGGGCTGTGCACCACCCTGGGCTAAGTACCAGCATGAGTACCACTTTGGGCTGAGCACTTTGTCTGGGCTGAGTACCACCAGGAACCAATTTACAGCTTGTTTGAGAAACAGTTGCTTGTAAATTGGTTTGGTTGTTTCCAAATCAGGAAGCTTGTTTGGGAAACAAGCTAAACAAGCCGTTTTTCCTTGTTTTTAGAAATCCAATGATTGGTGCAATCTCTGGTGAGCTCAGTTTTATCTCACTTTTAGAAATGCAGTGATTGGTGCAATCCCTGATTCCTAAATGCCTATTGCATTGCTCAGATTGCACAGCACAGCAGGAAAGCTGGAATTCCAGACCAGGAAGGGAATTCCGGTGCAGAGAGCGGAATTCCGATGCAGAGTGCGGAATTCCGGAGCATTGGGCAGTGGTACACTGCTTCTCCATGCTTGCTGTGCTGTGTTACATGTGCAGAGTGTGTAGTTTGAGCGTTTTTGTGCATGTTCTAATTGCATTGTTCCTACCAGTAGGATGAACAAAGCTAGAACAACAGCCGCCTTTGCCTATCTCTTTTTATTGAGAACAGATTAGCCCTTCCGAGCGCCCCATTCAAGTATTGAATCTACTGAGAGCCCTTCAAACACCCCATCCAATGTGATTGGATGGAGTTCTCAAAGGGATCATCAGTAACGGGCAGTGTACCCCGTGGGTCGAATCTCAACAAAACTGTTACCCATCCCAATCACTTCCTCCTTGGTTTCAACAAGATCCAATCAGTAGAAGGGGTTGTACACTTTCAGATCTGCCAACTTCGTGGAGCAATCACAGGTGCTACAGACATTGTACAGCAATTTTGGTACTACCATTGAAAAGCTCTTGATCTCCTCTTTTCAACAAACCCACCTGATCTTGGATCAGACGCTCCTACGTCGTATCCACTGCCTCCAAATTTGTCGCCCACTCTTTCAACTTCAACCACCATTTTCTCGCCTTCCAGACCTCCCCAGCTGATCCCAAGCTATCATTGGAAAGGCCTGCTTCTGGACTACACGAATGTCACCAGTGGCATTCTAAAATCGCTCTCCTTTGTGATAAGCGACGCCTTTTTCTATTCAGGGTCACCAGATTTCCTCCAACCCTCACCATTAATTTTTGATTTTTGTCCCCAATTGGAAACAACGACCTCCCCACTACCTGACACACACCAAGCTAACAAACCAACTTTTCATCTGCTGCAATACCACCTCACAACACACCCTAAATCCAACAAAATCCCTTCAAACTTGGCACACAATTGTCACGAGAAACAACATGACTACTGACTCAACCAAGTATGTTGCCAAGCCCTTCAGCGTCTTGGAGGACATGGCCACCTTTTGAGATCAGAGTGATTTCAACCACACTGAAACTCTCACAATCAAACGTATTAGTGATTGGGATGACCAATAGTTGTGCAAGTGCCAACTCTCACAACCATGGCAACCTTGTGCAATTTCCTCATGACTTTGGACTCTTTACATCAAGCCTCTCTTTATCTTTGCTCACATACTTCAGCCAACGACAATTTGCTGTCCATTCATTGATTGAACCAGGATTGGTTGAGTAGTTTAACCATCCTCTTACCGTTTTGCCAGTGCAACATCAAACATCATCTTCCACTTAGGTGGGAGGATGCTAGGGATAAGTGAAAGATGATCATCAGCACTATATTGCCAAATTAGATGGAGGATGCTTGGAATAAGTGAACGATGATCATCAGCACAGAGTTGCAAAGCGATCTCAGCATGGATTGGCACCAACTTGGCATGGTCTTCTTGGTGCTGGGCTGCTGGCTTGGGAAAGCACTCTATCCATTTTAGCCAAATGAATCTGGACTTAGGAGTCAAACTATGGAATACACTATTATTGCTGGGCTTACTCTGGCTAGGGACCTTAACTCACACATATTGACTTCAGCTTTTATACACAGACATACTAACACTACACCAGGTCCTATATCGCAGGGAATTCCACAGCCATAACTGAGTCCTCACCTCAATTGCATCACTCTGATGAATTATCCTAACCAACTTCTGTGACAAAACACAATGTTCCTTGAAATAACTTTGGCTCATTCCAAGGAGTATCACATTTATCTTTATTGGACACTCAACACTAACACTTTTTCAGAGCAAACTATAAACAAGCTCAACCTTGCAAGATTACTGAAGTTCCACTCTCATCTAAGATTCTTCCTTTGCAGAACCAAATCTAACTGACTCTAGATTTCAAATTCCTCTTAATAGAATCACTCCAGAACAGCTATGTTCTTTGAATGCCTCATTCATCCAGCATAACCAGGATCTCGAAGCTTCAGAGATTGCCCTCAACTTTTGTAATCTGACCAGAAACTTTGTTTTTTTGGCTTGGATGTTAGACTTGACAATAACATTATGCTGATTCTTTAATGAGGCAGAGTAGAAAACATAAGGCTAAGTCTTTGTTCCCTTTGCTTGCATTAACACTCTTCTACCAGCATTAACCACCACAACATCAGTTGGAGACTAAAGGCAATTCATCATCAAGCAATCAGGCTCTGTGGAAACATCTGGATATACTAACTCCACTAATGCTTACTTCCTTCCACTAACTTCATCTCTATCTTTATTCTCCACTCTAGACCAACAAAAACAAAAATCAACCACCTCATAGTCAAACAGTCACAATTACCACATCGTCAAAATATTCATATGCAGCAGTCTCAGCAAAATTCAGGAAAACCTTCAAATTCATTCCTGCAGATCAGCTTCAGAAACAGCACCAACTTCACCACTTTGCTCCATTCAGTCACCAGTCGCCTTGAACTATCTTTGAGACTTAATTTTGCAAGTTGAACGAGTTGAATTGGAATTGCTTTCAGTTTTCCGCAGTCTCACAAAGTCAGACAAAGCATCAACCATTCCCCACAGCAGAGTCACTCCAGAAAACAACAACTCCTCCATTCGGTCAGCATTCAACTTCAGCAATAAGAATTGGAAGAAGTTAAAATGGAATTGGTAAAGAGTATCAACCACATGGTAATCCACAGAGAAAGTGATGACGGCACGATGGGTTGGATTCCCTGCTACTGCAATTAACGTCACCTCCAGTGGGCCTTACTGGGAGCACTATAGGCATGACTGAGGAAGGCTGGACCAATGTGGCAGACTGGCAATGTAAATCAACCGAAGGCCCACACACCGAAGTCCCAGCTTGTAGGCAAGTGTGGCCTGGACCTGTGTCAGAGGAGGTGGAGTCCTGAGCAGGGAGCCCATTCTGCAAGGAGCACCAACCAGGAGACAGTTATTCCCCTGATGTGCCCGGGCGAGACGCGGGGAAAGCGTTGAGGGCAAGCTGTGCATGGGGGAGTGGTTGCCTTGCCTCATATGGTACTGGGGGGAGCTCAGACCAGCATCGTGCAGAAGGCTCACCTGTGCAGAGTTTTCACTTGTGCTTTCTTTTGTGTGCAGGGTATCTTAGAAAATCTGAACTAATTTTCCCTAAAGTTTCTTAAGTTAAAACCATCGCAAGTAGATCCTATTTCTCTACAACCACAAAACAAACATAACACTTTAAAATTTGGAATCCACCACAAACTTCTTACCTTCAGGCAAAATTCCATCAGAACCACATCAGCTGTCGCCACCATCTGACAACTTTGCAAAGTGTACACATTCAGGCTCCCTGTGATTGACAAGCACACCCTGCGCAGACCCTTGTATATGTGCAGACAGCCTTTGAAGTTATTGAACGTCCCACCGGTGTCAACATAGTCTGGAACAAATGGGTCTACAGGTCAAACTTTGTGAAGACACCAGCATTGAGTGCTTCTATGGCTCATGGCTAAGGGCCCCACTTAGTGTCTTTGCATTTATATTCAGAATACTCACTCACCTCTTGTCCAAATCAATAGTCCCTGTTAACTCACTGAATGGCTGCCTGAATCAACTGGCTGGCTGGTACTTAGCCCTGGGTGGTGCTCAGCCCAGGATGGTACTCATCCCTGGTTGGTACTCAGCCCTGGGTGATGCCCGCCCTGGGTGGTACTCAGCCCTGAATGGGTACTTAGCCCAGGCTGGGGGTTGGTGCTCAGCCTGTTCTCATTTCTGTGGCCTGCTCTGTGCAGCCCACTGCTCCCTCTGTTTTCTGATGGCTCCAACCTGCAGGAGTGTAAAAGCAGCAACCTCTCCCAGAGATCAAACAAGGAATCCAACCCCCTCCTTGCTGCTTTGACAGAATCCAGTGCAAAACAAGCCAATCTCTCTTCCTCCATTTGCTCTCTCTTCCATCTCTGCCCACTCACTCCTCTCTCCTCTCTCCATCCTCTCACTCCTTTCCCTCTTCCATCATCACTGCTCTCTCTTTCTCTCTTCATCCCCACACACCAAGTCGCTCCAGTCCTGGGTGGGAATTCATCAATTACCACAACACTGAGTGCTTGAGTAGAACAGCCACCCAAATCAAACAGTTGTCAGGAAAGTACGATCTTCTGGAAGACCACTGCATCCTTCTTTGTCAATTGACTGACGCATCATCCACACCGCAAGCTAAGTTAACAATATTTGTTTTGGTGATTCTGGCAAAACTTCCTCTGCCATTGCCTTGCCTCTTGTTACAAACTCTGCAAAATGGGAGCAATCAAAAACTATCCTTTTTATGCAGCTGGAACATCACCATAACGGAATCTTCTACATTAGAAAGCCAATATCAAGGAGGTACTTCAGGGCCACGCCAACTTATCAACAACCGCACTGCAGTAACTGCCCTTCCCTCTCACTCTTCAACCTCATACGATCAATGAAGTAGCTGCAGATCAGAGACTGTACCAGGCAATCCTTGGCAGCATCAACTACCGTGCAACACACACAACCAGACCTTGCCCTGGCAGTCTCATATCTTTGTGCCTTCAGCAAGGATCCCAGCAAGCAACACATGAAGATCTTATTCAGTTCCTCAATTAATAATGGGAAATCACAGCTTGGCTACTATGCTCTATTGGAGGAACAGCTATTAGTTGGACATCTGTTTGGAGCAGCACTGTCATGCTGTCACTGCAGGAAGCTGAATACGTAGCAGTGCCTGAACCAGGACGAGAACTTAAGGCACTATTCCAACTCTACTCAGCACTCAACTTCTGTCTCCAACTCCTCTTGACATCTACACTGACAACAGCAGTGTGATCAACCTCAGCTCAAATGATCTTTACATCAATCAGTCAAAGCATATCATGGTAAAGTATCATTATATTTGAGAACTCGTGGAACAAAAGGTAGTTTGGCTTGAATGGATTGCTGGAGAAGAACAGCCTGCGGACAATATGACGAAAGCTCTCTACAGCTGCTCTCAGTGAATATCATCTGAGTTGTATTGGCCTTTACTTCTTTTCTTACCTCTGAATCAGTTTTTCTTATCTGTGAAGCTGTTTTCTTCTTTGTTCTTTTTCATTACTTTGACTCATTTTCTTTTACCTCTGAACTTCAATATGTGCCCCCATCCATTTCTTGTTTGTGCAGTCTGTCCTTTCTGTTCTGCCATCTGATGGCCAGTCATACCTGTTTGTGATTCTTCTTTCTCTGGTGTACACTTTCCTCAAGTTGACTATGGCTTAAGGTTTTCCTCTGTGCCGGCTTTTGCTCCTGCCCACAGCTTAGGGGGAGTGTTAGTTTTGGGTTTTAGGTTTTTTGGTGTAAGCAGTGTGCAGGAGCTTTGACCTGTTACTGCTCTGCAAGGATAACTTGCAGCATTTTGCAAGTGACGGTCCTTGTAACAGTTTTGTATAAAGACAAACACAAGACGGACAGAAGCCAAGATCAACCTCCCACCACCACCTTCAGTTGTGTACACCACAGCAGCCCAATCCATCAATCAGCCAACATAGTGAATTCTTTCAGAACCAAGGAGAGGTCATGACTGTCCTGACACCATTCCAGATGAGAAGGCCAATAAACCTGGAAAGCTCCTCTTTTGTGAATCGTGCTTCACCACCAGATCCAGAATTTGCTGAAAGAATTCGCTATGTTGGCTGATTGATGGATTGGTCTTGTGTTTGTCTTTATACAAAACTGTTACAAGGACCATCACTTGCAAAATGCTGCAAGTCATCCTTGCAGAGCAGTATCAGGTCAAAGCTCCTGCACACTGCTTACACCAAAAGACCCAAACTAAGATCTGCTCCTTCATCAAGTTCACTATCAGATTCTCCAGATGGCTGAGCATTGCCCAAATTTGCCAACTCCGCCTTCTTTTGCTTCAGTTTTCTCATTCTTTTGGCGATGTAGTTCATGTTTGTATGAAACATGATCGGTTTTTCTGCACTTCATCATTCCAAACAAGATCAAACATCCTTTGGGTGAACAGTTTGGCTTGCTTTGCTGGGATACAAGCAGCTTTGACAGTTCTCCAGTTCATTCTTATGCTGAAATGGATGAATTTGCGAGCTTTTGTCACTGATTCAACCTACTCAGCTAGACTGGTTGTGCTTTGCTCACCTGTGCAAGGAGTTCAGCAATGTATCACTCAAACTGATCTGCATTGAAATCACAGTTCCCTCAACCATATCCACAGAATGAGATCCACCAACATTCTCATCACGAAGGAGCAGGATCAGGAGGAAGATTGCCGGAGGAGACAACTTCAACTGCAGAAAGAAATTGCTGAATCAATCAG
>JAIVFJ010000430.1:0-42370 GCA_025765615.1 Zopfochytrium polystomum
TCGGGATGATGGCTATGATATGGGCGCGAAGCCCTAGTGGATGATCCAAAGGGCTATTTGTCCGAGGAAGGTCAGGTAGTGGTCACCGCTCCCCCTGCGTCGTCTGTCCCAACCGCCGTCACTTCTCCACTTGAAAAATCGCCCTCCGGGCAATTCCTTGGTGTCGAAGCAGATCACCACAATCGCACATCCGACCGAGAAGATGGCGTGCGCAAAGGCTTTAGACGCGGCGGTTCCAAAAGTCCTGTCAAAGGCTTTTTCGGAATCGGCGAAGCAAACAGCACCGGTTCGGAAGGAAATGTCTTGGAGCCGAGGGCCTCTCGTTTCCCACTTCGGTTGACTATGAAAAAGTCCAGCCCCGACTTCTTCAACATATTCGGGGCGGCAACGATCATTTCCGGAGACAGAGGGAGGGCGTCAGCGGAGAAACATAGTGCAAACTATGATGGCAAACATCCCGATCAGACGAGAAACAAACCCGCAAGACGAGGATCAAACGCAGACCCCCCAGCAGTTGTCTACGCAAGTGCACTCCCAAGGGACAGACGGTAACCAAAGGCAGCGTCGGCAGCTTCGAATACGTCGCCGGCAGCCGCCAAGATCCCGTGTTATGGACCCACGGACGTCAAAGGACGACGTGGTTGCTTACCTGGGACTTCCGATGCAAGCTTCGGGTACAATGGGATTTCACGCGGGAGGACTTCCTCCTCCACGAGTTCGGCGACCAAGCAAGCCAGATGGGAATGGTCGATTTAGAACATCAAGGCAACGGCGTGCAGACGAGTCGGGCAAGAGCGAGCCGGAGGAGTTAGCGGCGCAGGCACGATCTTCCATGCAGAGGAGACAGCGAGCGGTAAGGAACTTTTTGGCCGGACGCCGACCAAACAAACAGGTAGATGTCGAGGTAAGTTTGAAATTTCGTCGGCGATGCAGCTGAAAGCTCCTCCAGCGCTATTCCTCCGAAGGGGAGCTTGAAGCTGTTGACTCGGAAGTGGATGAAAGAATGTTCCTTTCTCGCGCTGAAGACAACGACGGGGACGATTCCCAGACTTCTGAGTCCGACTTGGACGATCCCTCGGAAAAGCAAGTATATGGACCCTTGCCGAGTACCTATCAATTGCTAGGACCGGACTATCAGACAGATCAGCCACAAGGCATTACCACTGAGCATTCTCGGTCTTTGGCGCATCAAGTCAAACTCGAGCGCGTCAGTCGCCAACTCTTGGGGCGCTTGGAAGCGAGTGTGCGAGCGCTGGAGGAGCGAGACCGAGCCTTTGCGGCGGGTGTTTTGAAGGATTTTCAGGATCTGATGACCCGTCACGAGATCGAGTTCTCGACGCTGTCAACCCCATCTATAACCGATACAACAAGAGGAGAAGGAAGCGAGGCTGCAGCGGTGCTTCCTGGTCCTACCACCGGTACTTCAGTGAATGGCCCAGCCGCTGCTGTGGCCGCCCTCGCTGGCTTTGACACAAGTCTGCTTTCTCCACAACAGCGATCTCAATTAACGACGGCAATCGCACTGGCGCAGTCCAGCGCGGCGGCCGTCGAGAAGATGAACGAGTTTTCGGAAAGCCTTGCAAAGTCGGATCAAATAATTTCGCAAATGGTGAAGCGGATGGACGAAATCGCAGTTGACGTAAACGAAACGTGGAGCCGGAGGCTCAAGGTGGTGGAAGACCGGGTCCAGCAAGAGAACCTCCGGCGCACCGGGGATTCGGCTACGATGGAGCTTGCTTACCAAGTGTTTGCAATCTTCTTGCAAGGTGCGGATTATTTATTTTTTTTGCCTCCTGGTTGACCCCGCCGCTTGATGGTCACTCGCTGACATTTTCCGGTTTTTCATGTATTCCCTCTACGATCGAAGGCGTGGCGTTCAACATATGGCTCATTTTCCAGTTCGTTAAGTTGGTTCGCTTTGTTCGAAGCAGCTTCCACTCGCTGCGTGCACCGCCTTCGCCGGCCATACCTGAGCCTCCCGCTCTTACGCCCGAAGCACCAATGGACGACCAGGTCCAGACAAATACTGGTACGCCCATTTCTCCCGGCGACAATGTGTCTAGTCGAGAGCCAAATCCTCTCGGTGCTGCGCTCCCGGGGCTGTAAGCCCGCGATGCTGTTTCAACCATCGGTTTTGTCCTTTTTCTGATTGATATTGTGGGGTTGTTGATTGCGAGATGTCAACTGATACCTTGTTTAAGAACGCAACTGGTAGTGGTTGCCGCGAAGCTTTTTTTGCTCTCTTTTTTTTTTTTTTTTTCTTTTTTTTTTTTCTTTCTTTCTTTCTTTTGTCGTGATGAATGAGAGGGGAGTGGGGGGTGTTTTGACAGCCCCCAAATCCGTATGAGTGAATTTGCACATTGGGACCGGCCTCATCATCATCATCATTGTTGTTGTGCTTGTGTTTTGATGGGAAAAAAAAAAAAAGAAGAAAAAAAATTTTTTTTCTTTGTCTTTGTCTTCAGCTTCCGCTGGCGGCCCACTCGCTCTCGTCGTCATCATGCCGCTAACAGCAATCCCCGAGAGGTTGTCGTCGTCGTCGTCGTCGCTTGGACGGATCACCGCCGGGCGGCGAAGTATCGCTGTGTTGGGTCGTTGCGGCGGGCTGCTCCCTTTTGATCGGAATGGCTCTGCCCGCTAATTCCCAGACCTTGTCGGGCTGCTACACTGCGGCTGCCGTCACCGAGGCCGACGGCTCTCCCAGCGATCCCGTGTCCTCCCTTGCCGCCTGCGTCTCCGCATGCCCCGACGCTCCGTACATTGGGCTCTCTCTTGTCGGAAAGTCGACCACCTCGGCGACGTGCACTGCGTCGAGTCTGTCCTTCTTCCAAACACGATCCAGTGCGGCATTTGCTTTGGCGGAGCCGCGACGTGCGGCGACAGCGACAAGTACTACGCGGTGTATTCAAAGGGGGTCTCAAAAACTTCTACCACGTCTGATCGTACCGGGCCTGGCTCCTCTTTGGAACTGTCATCCTCGTCAACCGGGACCTCGGCTTTATCTGCGTCCAGTACCCAAAGCGATGTGAGGAACAAATGCCTGCTCTGGAAAATTATTTTCCACCCCGCTTACGTGCAACCGAATTCAGACCGCGACTTCCGCGAGCACTACTTCTTCAAACCCGGCAGTCACTTCCAAAGTCGTCGTAACCTTAACATCTGACAGTGATGCGGGAGGAGGCGGTGCACAAACTGCAGCAAAGACGACCTCCTCAAAGGTTTCGGCTGCTAATGCTCCCATAGCCACTGCTCCCGGACAATCAGACTCAACCGGCTCTTCCGTTCAGCCAACTCTAATCGGAATTATTGCCGGAATCGCAGCTGCGATCATTGCCGCGTTTGTTGCCGGTCAGTTTTCACCCCCTTCCCCATGCTTCGAATTCCCGATCGGCGTTGACCCTCCTCCACTCTCAGCTTGGGTTTTTGTGGTCAACCCGAGGCGGAAGGCCCAGAGAGAGAAGATGCAGCAGCTAGACGACCTGTGGAGCCCAGGCGCCGGAGCGGGAGAGGGAGCTGCTGTCGGTGCCCGCTCGGCATCTGCAGCATCTGTCAGAAGGGCCGAATCAGCTTCTCAGCGAGCGCAATCGACCGATCCAGGCGCTTCTTCGTATCCCCGAGGAGCTACCGCGCCGAGACCCGTCGCCGCCTCCACACCAATGGGACTGGAGCAGAACACGGCTGTTCAAAGTGACGTAAACGACGCGGCTATCGCGGCAGCCGCAGCCGCCCATGCCCACGCCGCAGCGGCTGCGGCTGTTGCCTCTGCGTACACTCCAGCAACCATGTACGGTGGCCCCTACTATCAACCGCAGTTACCCGCCCGGTGTCGCCGTGGACCCTTACTACGCTGCAGCGGCGTATGATCCGTCCCAGTACAACCCAGCAACGGCAGCGCAGTACTACGCAGCGGCCGGTTACGACCCTTCGGCGGCGGCAGCCGCTGCGCACGCCGCAGCTCACGCTCATGCCACCGCTGCAGCCATGCAGGCCGCTTATTCGTCACAGCCCGTCCCGCTTCCGGGTTCCCATTATGAGGCGGTGACCACAACAGGGGAGCAACCCGTCGCGGATACTGTGGAACGGTCACCAACATCACCTATTGCCTAGAAGTACGCATCGGATGCGGAGAAAGAAATGCAAGACGCCTGTCTTCGAATCCGCTTTTCCCTGAACGACCCTATTTTTCCTTGGGGGTTTCCACAGCCTCTGCATTCCCTTCTTGTGTACAATCGAGTGGGGAGCACTCTGTTCTCAGTTTTTTTCTATTGGGGAGGAAATTCATACACTGCCCTTTGTTAAAGGAGTGGGGGAGCGAAGTTAGAAGTCTATGCGTCTCAAATAGATATGTAATTTCAAGGCTGCAGGACGTGTGTGCGGCAAGCGGCTAACTAAATGCCAAGAATGACAAGCGCAGCGCCCGGTCGATGTGGTTGAATGGATAATGTGACACACTTGGAAAACGCCTCACCGTAAAGCCCTGTTGGCTTGTTGGCTTGCTGTGCTTTATGGCATTGGACCCATTTCATCTCTAGTCTTTTTTTTCTCGTTGCGTTGACGGCTTTTGGCACTTTACTCGAATTCAAATCATCGTCCGACATTCGGTACTTTTCTGTGCAACACTAGTGCTGCTGCTGGCAGAAGGATTCACTTTGACGAAAGTATCGTTAGACCAGCCTGAATATTTATTCTTGTCGGTCCAAAGCGCTCGAAACAAACAAGTAAACAAGAAAACGAATCCAAGTCTCCCAGTTTCGGAAATTCCTTTCCATCTCCAACGGGCAGAAGCAGCTAGCTATTAAGGATCTGCCGGCTGGAGAGGGGAAAGAGTGAAAGTGGGGGAAGGTGGGGGAGGAGGGGGGGATATAAATATTTGTGCACCAGAACAGCCACAGGGCCGCAAGAGCATCAAACGCGTCAGCAATCCATCGAAACATCGACGTGAAACAAGGGTGGCAGCAAGACCGGCTCCTGGTTCCAAACAACGAGGGGCAGCATGAAGGTAGCAACATGGAAACGCATTCCGCAAACACCACCCCTGGGGGAAAGCGGAGATTGCGGAGGATGGGGGAGTGCAAGCGAATTGGAGGAGCAGTCGTGTGAGGGGTGGAATGAAACGAGGAGATGCAGCTCTCGACAAAAAATGCGCCAACGCGGCAAGGGCGAGTGCAAATACACCTGGAAAACCACGGCGGACAAGACCAGTTATCAAAGTCACTGGGAAGCAAAAGGGATGCGCAACGTGAGCGGGTGTGCGAAGCGAGCAAGACCAACCCAGACCACGGGTCGGAGCGGGAAGAAAAAGCAAGCGACCCAAGAAAGCGACCGAGGAAGCAGTGCGACGACTAGAGGGATGCTCCAGCTTGGTACAATCAGAGGGGGGGGGCGAACGAAAGCCCGCGGGAAGCCGTAGCTTGTACCGACTGGGTTGGTTTCTTTCTCACTCAGGGCCTGAGAAGACTGCCCGGTGCGGTCCGTAAAAAGGCAAACAAAAAAAAGTGCCAGAACTGCACCGAGACAGTCCTCCCTACCCAGAGGCGCCCCCTGTCAGCCTCCTTTCCGCATCCAGAGGTTTTCCATAGTCGCCGCACTGCAACCCGACCACTCACCAAGTCGCAAGCCCTCCCCGGCCGGCTCCCGCAAAACGGTTGGGGACGTCTAGTTGCCGCTCGCAACCCGCCAGTGCAGCAGTAGCCTTGCCAATCCAACAGTGTCTGAAAAACCTGTCGTTGTCGAATAGCAGTGGAAGACAGGGCAAGCCTCAAAGCCCAAACCGGGAGTCTGCAAGGTTTCGCCAGTCGCGCTCTTCAACGTTTCCCCAAATCCCATACTCACCAGGCGAACTGCGTGTGATCGAATCGCGCAAAAATCCCCCTCTCAGACTCATTTGAGCCTTCCACGAGACCCTCTGCGCTCGACGCAACCGAAGTCGTTCCAAGGAGGTTGCGCCTGACACCGAGACTACTGTCAACATCTGTGAATGCTCAAAAACGCGGGTCTCAAACTGCGACGGCAATGTTCTGAAGTGCGGTTGGCCGTTGACCCGCGAACAGGAGTTGAACTTGATCGGCAACTGCAAAGTGTTCATGGAAAAAAGGAAATTAAATGCTGCGCACAATCGCCATTCAACTTACCACACCAATCCCGATCAACTCCGTTCTGCGAGATCAACTGCGCAACACAAGAAGGTTGGGAGGGCGCGTTCCTTCGCCTCGCCGCCGACAATCGCCACTGACAGCCTGATCACCTTTGCGCATCAAATCCACACTCATCCACAAAATCACCTCCTTAGTTCGACTTCCCCACACTCGCCCAATCCCTGCTCTCCGGCCAACAGGCAGCACAAGCATTGCCACCACGCAAAACATCTGTCAAGGCCCCATTGCAGCACGAACTTCCCACGACAAACTGCCCCGGACACTTAATACTCCTTCTTTATCGACGCATGTTCCCTCAGCAAATGGTTCCGTTTCCCCCGCCCTCGGATGTCCCTGCTTCCTGATAAACATCCCGCGACCCAGCCGTCCCACTCCAAAGTGCAGCACGAATCTCTGGTCTCCTCGGCGCTCCACAAACCAGCACCCGTCAAAAGAGGGAGTATCTGAACAAAACATGGATACTGGCGTGGAACCAAGAAGGGAACAAAACGGCGCAGCGTTTGAGAGTTGTTGCTAGGAGGAGGGTCGAGCGAGGCAGTGGCGTGGGAGGGAGGAACTGGGGTATTTTGAAACCATTTGTTCGGCCAGCTCGCCACCGAGGTAAATGATCGCAATCGCGCGTCGACAACACAATGCCATGTTGTGTGGGGCAGTCACTGTGGTTTCAACCGGTTGATCGCGCAATCGGACGGAGCAGCAGGATGGAAATGTGTTGATGAAGAACCGACAGAGACCAGGCGGCCTGCAATTGCAGCCTCGGTGGAATCGGGAGAGGCAGCGTCGGTCAGCTGAGGCGAGAAGGGCGTGCGTCCATTCGCACTCGAGTAGCAAAGGGCTCCAGAATCTCCATTCTGCCCTCGACCACGGAATGGAGGAAACGACAGATGTGAAGCAGGCTGCCTGCAATTGCAGCCTCTGTGGAATCGGGAGAGGCAGCACCTGGTCGTTCAGGCAGGTTGGCGCGTGCGTCCATTCGCACTCGAGTAGCAAAGGGCTCCAGATTCTCCGGTTGGCTCTTCTTCAAACACACCCAACACACGCACGGTCTCCTGGTCCGGTGCAGCGCAGCGCATCCGGATAGCTACACCAATGACGCAGGTGCCACGCTCCAAGAGCGCCGGCGGGGGTCAGTCAGGGTTACATTCTCCTCGGGTACTAGATCCGGCGGCCCTCGTTCGCGCCTCGAACGCTGTATCGGCGGGAATTCAAAAGAAGAAACGGCGCACCCGCAGCGTCGGCCCAGCTCTCGTCGCTTGCCCAAGGAGACCACGCTCGCTTGAGACCCTAACCCTTTGCAGACGAGGCAAGTGACCGCGCGCGTGGATACGCCTCCCTTGCAATCAAAAGTTCCACGTCGAGATCACACGCGACCGTCAAAGACGGCGGTAGACCCATTGGTTCGTCCCCCCCTTGAACAGGCGGGAGCGGTGCGAAGGAGGAGCACGCCCAATCTCTCGCCTCGGAAAATATGGATGTTGGGGGAGTGCATCCACGACAGTGGATAGTGGGGCAGAGATGTTGTGGTACTGTGGACGACCGGTGGGTAGTCAGTCCCCTACGTGTGCGGTGTCCAGGCCAAACGAGCAGACACGCGGCGATTGCCCGCCTGGCGCAAAATTGGCGAAGAGACGAGGGGTGGGAAAGGAGTGGAGAAGGCTCCGTTCCGCGGGAGGAAGGGGGAGCAAGGAGTAGAGGGGGAGAGGGCAGGAGAGCAGCAAAAGGGGATCGCGAGATCGCGGGCTGTCAGTGGGCGAAACGCGGTCGCGCGTTGTTCCCTGTCCAACTTTCTTGTTTGTTTTTTTGCCCGCTGTGTGACTTGTCATGACTTTGCCGCACAAAGAGCAAGCAAGAGTCGATGTCCGATGTCCGATCATGAGTCCGTCAATCTCCCACGGTGCGCCCGGACAGATGGGACGCGCCCTATTCCGGTTGAAGGCATTCTTGCTATTCTCGCCGCCATGCGCATTCACTCAATGCAGTAATATGCAAGGACATGGGCAAGTCAACCAGCAGCATACTTGGGAAAGCGGTCAAGCTCTGTCATCATGGTCTTAATCACGTCCGAAACCTTGACCCTGGAACGCTGCCCATGTGGAAGTTGAATTAAGCCGTGTTGTTGCCCTTGGAGAGTCTCCCCTTAGAACCGCTGTCTTCCCACGCCTATTCGAGCCAAACGCAATGATGAACATGGTGCCCTGGGGTACACAGCACGCTGCTGACAGAATGAATGGCAAAGGAGCAAGCTGCTTAAACCGCTGTTTGCTTTTGCAAATAAATATTTCCTTCTGGTTCAAAACCCAGCCTAGTGTGGGGATGGCAAACAGTCATTCAGTCCTCTTTTCATACTGTCGAGGCACATGAATCGGAGGTGGCGGACCCCACATATAGTCAAATCAAACCACTCTCCTGGTACCACCACGCCTTCACCACCGGCTTGGTTTTACGGCAAAGCAAGGCTATCTCAGAGGCAGAAAACTTGAGTTCCAGCCCACTCTGCTTCCACCAGCGAAGAACAAAAACGTGACCGAGTTTCGTCGCAGAGTGAAGGGCGTCGGTAGTGTACTTCAGCTCCAGTCCGCTGTCTTTCCACCATTGAAGTGAGGCGACGATTCCATCTCTGCTGGCGGCGTCGATGGCAGCAGTGGAGTACTTCAGCTCAAGGCCACTGTCTTTCCACCATTGGAGGGTTGCAACGTTTCCAAAGCCTGACGCTCGGTCCATGGCAAGGTTCGTGTATTTGAGCGGGAGCTGGCTGTTCTTCCACCATTCCAGCACCTTTACATGCCGCGGCTTGATCGGGGAGTCTAAAGCGTCTGCCGAGTAGAAGAGCTCCAGACCGCTGTCTTTCCACCACTGAAGAACGGCAACGTTTCCCGACTGCGTCGCGCCATTGATTGCTAGTTTCGAATACTTGTATTCCAGACCGTTCCGAGCCCACCAGCGAAGTATGTTGAGGTACCCCTTGGAGCTGATTTCGTCCAAAGAAGCATCAGAGTACTTTAATGCCAGACCAGAGTCCTTCCACCACCGCAGAACAGGCAGGAGCCCTTTGGAGCTCGCGCTATCGAAGGCGCGAAAGGAGTACTTAATCTCCAGCCCGCTCTCCCTCCACCACTGGAGCACTTCCAGGTTGCCAACGCTGGACGGGTAGTCCATGGTTGCCTCGGTGTACCGCAACGGCAGCCCGTTGTCCTTCCACCACTGGAGGACTGGGACGGGCCGGTCGCACTGACGGCAAATCTCGTTGATTGCGCCTTCCGAGTACTTTAGCTCGAGTCCGCTGCCGAGCCACCAATCCAGGACGGCGATGTGCCCGTTCCAGCTCGCGGCGTTGAGCGCCCTCTCCGAGTACTCGAAGGCGAGCCCGCTTTCCTTCCACCACTGAAGGACGTCGACGTGGCCCCCCTCGCTCGCGCGGTTCACGGCGTGGATCTCGTACGACAGCGGAAGCCCGCTGCGCTTCCACCACTCGAGCGCCGCGACGCTGCCGTAGCGGCTCGCCCAGTAGATGCCGAACCAGGCCTCGCGCTGAAGAAACCGTGTCCCGTGGTAGCCGCCATGGTTGAAGATCAGATCCAGCAGTTCCACGGTAGGGTGGCGGTAAAAGATGTCGGTGGTTGCGATGAGGGCAGAGGCTTGCACGCTCTGTACGCGGTGCAGTGTTCCGAGATGGAAGCGATCGGTGAAGTGCAGGTACGGGGCGATGCGGTCCAGAATGAGGAGGTTGCTGAAAGGCACGGCTGGGGACATGGCAGAGAAAGAAAAGATAAACGGCGGCTGAGTCCTTTCGGAGGCTCCAAATCATGGACCGCAGCATTTTTTTGAAGGGTGCATGCAGCGGGTGGTGTTGCGCTATTGCGGTTGCTTCGGCATTCTTCATCATCCGTCGATTGGGGATGTGCGCCTGCCCATTTAGCACGGTCTCATATGCGGCAAACCCCCAAACGCCACCTCACTCGATCCCCACCCGAAAGAAGAGTTTCGTCCGAACGTTGTTTGTTGGGTGGGGGGAAGTGAAGCGGGAGAAGGCTCGAGTATGATCAGGAGAGACACTAATGAGCGCTCGGTTAGAGCACCGCATCGGATGTCTGTCCCCCTTCTGCGGTATCAAATCGCCCTCTTGCCGAGGTCGCCTGGGGCATGGTCGTTACGTCAAACGGGAGAGACACTCGTTGAGGCAGAGAGAGAGAGAGAGAGACAGCGGACAGAGACTGGAGACACGCTCAGTTCTGCATCCGTACAAATAAACAAAGGGGCCATCTCTCTCTTCACTCATTCCCCACACCACACACACACACTCTCTCTCTCTCTCTCTCTCTCATTCGCTCACTCTTTCTTCCTTCGTGAGCCATGGCCAGCAAGCCTGCCGTTGTCGCAGTCCCCCGTGTGGACCCTCGGTATGAATCTATAGCACTCCCTCTCTCTCGCTCTCTCTCTCTGCATGCGCGAACAGCGGCGTTGCGAAGAAGCGATCCATCTCGCAAGATGCGATCTCCAACGCTAGCACCGCTGGCTCATCTCGCAATCTCATGGACCTACCCATATCCACACTCACACTTTCTCCAGATTCGCAACCACCGCCTTCACCATTCCAGGTTTGCCCACCCTTTGCCTTGAACTGGGAAGCGTACAGGGAATCCGGGATTGGGCTAATCCCCGCTTCTTTGTGAACTCTGCATTCTGAATCCAACCACCCGCCACGAAGGCTTCCAGATCGTTGAAAACAAGGGCATTGCACGCGGCCTGACCGTCCGTAACCCCAATGCCGGCAAATCCATGATGGCTGGTTTTGCTGCCATCGGCGGCGGGGAGTCGTCTGTCTGTGAGTCACAATCGAGAGAGATATGTGTCTCTTTCTCTGACGCTAATGCTGTTTCCTTCTGCAGACATGGAGATGGCCGAGAAGGCTCGTTCCACGGCGATGGAGCGGCTACTGGCATCCGCCGCGGCACTTGGGGGTAACGCCATAATCGGTTGGTTCCTTTTCCTTTTCATCGTTTTTTTGAATGCCTGTCGCTGCATTTGGACCGCTCATGTTCATTTCGTACTACCAGGAGTACGATACGACACCCAGGAAATGTAAGCGTTTTACTCTTGACGATCAATGCAACACGTCCGTCGGTCCCTCTCAGCTTCCGCTTCCTTTTGTGGACTCTAACCACCATCCGCCATTCGATTGCAGCATGCCGGGTATGACAGAGGTTTTTGCCTACGGTACGTAGCAGCAAGGGGAATGTTTTCCTATCCTTCCCTTTTCACACTGACCCGTTATTCAAGGAACCGCGGTGGTTATTGCCCCCATCCAACACCAATGAAGAAAGCAAGCAGCATGCCTTTCTTACAGTCAATCTCTATGCGATTAGTAGTAAATACACGTAATAAAGGAAGTTATGAACCTCCACTCCAATATTTCCACCAACGAAAATGTGAGGCTCTGGTCTCTGAATAAGAACGACGAATTCGAAGGGAGTTTCAAGGCCCCTTCGCAATCAGAAAGATTGTCGAAAGTGGCTTGGAACTTGTCGACGGTTCTGGGATGTCGCGCCTCACACAGCTCCGACTGTCCTGCCCCGATGCAGTCAAGCATCGGATCGAGCAGGCCCAGGCCGCGCAGTTCTACGTGGTCCAGGAGCTCGGCCCCATGGCCTTTGTCCTCCGCGAAGAAGCTGGCGGCCGTTCGTCTGCCCGCCGCTTCAAAGTGTGCCTGGGATCATCTCAGACCTGCAGTTGTCCCACGCACCTCGTCGAAAACGATCTGTGCGTTCACCTGGTGTGTTTTGTGAATCACCTGCATATTCGTATCATGAGAGAGGGGGGGGAGAGAGGGGTGTTTGTGATACAGTAACAAACCTAAAAGTTTTCAGTTGTGGGTCATGATAAAGATGTTTCAAGTGCCGCTAGGAAGCGAGATCCTGTACCAAACGTCCCTCGTGGAGCGGGAGATTGCAGAAATTCTACAATGGCGGAAAGTGAAGGTTGGCACCGCACTTTTGTAAGCTGTGGAATTCTCTTACGAAAGCGAACAGCCAAAAGCGGAGGTCGATCTTTTGAAACGCGAATCTTCCACTGAAAAGCTCGAAGACCTTCCCCCCGGCCACGTTCCCGTCCGGCCAATAGAGCCGGGCGACGTCTGGTAGGAAGTCGTGCACTCTCTCAATTCACACTCAACTACTGTGTGAAGTCCCATTTGCATGGAGGAGCTTTCAGCGAGCGGATATCCAATGACACACTGCAAAACCGGGTGCGGGAACAGCTTGCACGTCAAGTGCCTGAAAATCCTATTGGAACACCAGACGAAAAGCATGGGGCTGGATCGACTCAAGTGTCCGGTAGGAAATGTTTACTCTTTGCAATGCGCCAACCTAACCAACTATGGCGAACGCAGCTTTGTCGGAATGACTTTGGTGCCGTAGATGATCTGAAAATGGAGTTTGCAAGCATCGTTCAGGCTCACCACAAGGCATCGAAACACTACGGTACGTGATGAAGAGCACGAACACAGGATTCTGGTCTTACTGTCGTTCAATGGCACAATAATAGGAATGAGCTGCAGTGAGTGTGGTGTCAATCCGATAGAAGGAAAGTGTCATAGGTGGGACTTCAAAACCGCAAATTGAGAACGTTATCGTTAAAGTGCTGTCCAGGTGCGCCACTTGCAAGGTACTTGACATTGTCCGCCAAAAGTGACGACGAGAGCGCACGCTGACATCAAGAAATCAGGCTTATTCTGTGTTGATGTATCTTTGCGACCCATGCTTCACGAAGGGAGTCCACAGGTAGACTTTAAGAAAAAAGTGTGATCATTCCGCGAACAATCTGACAGACCAACCCAAAAGTGACCACTCTTTTCGCCACAAAACCAATCGCAACTCCAAGTGGTTCCCGTCAATACGATCAGACGCACCTTCGACGTCGGCCGCTGCAACGAGGGATGAGTCAGTAATCGACAGTATCACCGAGCTGGACTGCGATGAAATCAGAAGCTCGAGTCTCGCAAACCTGGACGCAGACTCGGTGAACCAGCATCAGCCGGTTCCGCTACACGTCATTGCCACCTTTCCAACGCGAATCTACAGACGAGCCAGCCCCCGCAAGCGAACCTCCACCTCATCCACCGCGCCGACCGCACCCCACCCGTCCTGCACCGTTTGCGCGACGCAAATCACCCATGGCACCATCCTCCGCACCCTCCCTTGCTCCCACTACTTTCACCAGCCCTGCGTCGACCGATGGCTTCTGACGAACCAGCCCACCTGCCCAACGTGCCACGCGTCGGTGCTTCTCAAAGACGGCGCATCCGCGCCCTCGACCGCCAACGGCACCTTCACCGGGTTCACCGGAGATGAGGAGCTGACGCTGCTCAAGGCGTCAATGGAGGCCGCGCGGAGGAAGGCTCGGCGCCGCGGGTCCGCTGCAAAGAAGGCTGCTGCCGCGCCGACGCGGCTGGTCGCACTGCCTTTGGCGACGGGGTTGCCGTTGCAGACGCGAGGAGGCGGTAGCGGAGCTGGCAGCAGTGGAGATGGTGCAGGGGGAGCCGGACGCTGCGAGGAGCGCTCCCAGAAGAGCGGCAGGGGCACAGTGGGCGCGACGGTAGAGTTTGAGGTCGTCGGTCAGCAGCAGCGCGCGCTGCCGCGGCTTGCCTCGACGTCTTCCTCCTCGTCTCTATTGCCGTCGCCGTCGTCGTTGCTGTCGACGGCGCCGTCGACCGCTCTCACGGCGAGCGGCAGGACTGCCGGCGTCGTTGCCTCGGCGCCGCCCGCGCTCCCAGGGGTTGGCACGGACCAGGACGCGGCAGGGTCGGCTGCGGCAGCACCAGTGGCGGTCGCACGCATATCTCTCCCGTCCATTCTGCAGCCGTCCCACCCGCAGCAGCAAGCGCACCAACCGCTCCTGCACCACCGCCGCCCACCTCTATACACCAAAAAGCTATCGAACCCACGCCTCGCCTACCCTGTCGGAAAAAATCTCAGTCCTGCGACCGCAATGCCAGATGTGCGGTCTTCGATGGTGACCAGGCTTCCAGACTTTATCGGCGCCGCTGCCGCGGGGGGGTCGACGCAGATGCCGAGCATCGCGCCGTCTGCCGAGGCCGGGCTGGGGCGGTCGGGAGGAAGCGGTGGAGACGCGCGCGACCGCGGGGGTGGCGAGGCGCAGGGGACGGCGGCCGCCGCGGTGGAGCACGCCAAGTTTGCGGGCGCGGTGGGGTTCGGGTTGTTTTGAAGCGGAGGCCAACGCTGTCGAAAAAGCACAGCACTTTGTTCTGAAAAATAGAGAACCCTGGCCCATTTTCCCTCTTTGAAACTCCGCTTGGGATGGAAACCGATCTCGGAACCTCTGGCTCATCCGGCGCTGTCTCTGAAAGCAGTGCCTCCGGGGCCGTCGCCGTCGTCGCGGACGATGACCCAGGCGCCGTGCGCTACGATGTGTACGAGTCGGAACTGCAGCTGCCGCTGATCATGGAGATGATCGCCAAGGACCTGTCGGAGCCGTACTCGATCTACACGTACCGGTACTTTCTGCACAGCTGGCCCGATCTATCGTTCCTCGCAAGTATTCTTTCTTTGCTGTTCCGCTACTTGCACAGACACAATGACGTTGAAGGCAACTTCACCAAACCCTCTCTCCACACTCCAATCCCGTGATGGCTCCAGGCGATGCAGGGCGACAAGTGCATAGGTGTGATTGTCTGCAAGCTCGATCACCACCGCGATCGGCTGCGCGGCTACATTGCCATGCTTGCTGTGAACACGGATTACCGGAAGCGAGGCATAGGAACGGGTCTTGTGAAGCGCGCCCTAGCTGCCATGAAGGCGAAGGGAGCCGACGAGGTTTGGAGAGCCGATTCTCTTTTTGCTGTTCCTTGGGAGTACGTCGAAGGGAGTCCATAGTTAAAAAAAAAAACGCTCGTAACACTCAGGTCGTGCTGGAAACAGAAATAACGAACAAAGGCGCTCAGGGATTGTATGAGAATCTGGGGTTTCTAAGAGACAAGCTGATGTCTAAGTACTACTTGAACGGGAACGATGCGTACCGGCAAGTGGAGTCGTTTTGTAAAGCTAATTTGCATTCGTGTTAACGACTGTCCAATGTATTGTACTAGGTTGAAGCTGTGGTTGACCCCTCCGAAATGACAGACTTTTGCAACGTCTCTAATCGTTCATGCCCATCATCCTATGAGTAGAACAACTTTTTCACTATCACCCTTTGACACTTCGGTCATACATGCGCTCGAGCTGTCGGGGGGATTATCACCTGCCTCCTACTTGGGGAGCTAGCACAACTATTCAACGTCACCAGAGAACTAGGTCGAATTCATGCAGAACAAACGATTCAATGGATTATGCGAATAAAGAGAAAACAAATCGAAAGAAGATCAGCTGAACACAAGCTGAGCCGTATTTCAACTCCAAATCTAAGCTCTCATCGAAAAGCAACAACGACTACCCACTTATCCAAACCCTCCATCGAAGCCTCTCCGTTGCCGTAGCGCCATTTCAAAGCCGAAATGGCCCGGCACACGAACGGATCAGGCAGACTTTGCTGGCTTCTGGGAGAGGAGGAGACCAAAGCGCTTCTTGAGGGTCACGCGATGGCGGGAGAACTTGTCGTCCGGAGAGAAGCGCGCCGGGTGGGCGGACTTTGTCACCTTGCCGCTCGCGGTGACTTTCTGATCGATCAGGGAAAGGCGCCAGGCCAGGAAAGCCGACAAATAAGAGATGGCGAAAACGATAAGCGGTGGGGACGGCAAAAGAGAGGCAGGAAGTGGGAATGGCAGTGCGAGCAGCGCGCTGTTACCTTGAGCGTGTAGATCCGTTTGCCGGTTGCTTCGTCGAGGTGGTACATAAGGTGCATGGTGGGTCGGTAGTGCACGGAAAAAGAGCGGCAGAAGGATGGTAATGATGTGACGAGTCAAATTGACAAGGACCGAGAAAGCGCGAGAGAGAGAGGGAGAGAGAGAGAGAGAGAGAGAGAGAGAGAGAGAGAGAGAGAGAGAGAGAGAGAGAGAGAGAGAGAGAGAGAGAGAGAGAGAGACAGAGAGAGAGAGAGACAGAGAGAGAGAGAGAGAAAGAGAGACAGAGAGACGACAGAGACAGAGCCAGTGCAGAGTGACCGACAGACAAGAAAAAACCCGAACCGAAAAACCAGCCAATTATGAGAGCCGCCGCCGTCGCGCGGCGCCCTCGTCAGGCAGCAAGCGGCTGCCTCCGGCCGCACACGTTCGCAGTCCGCTGTGCGCGCCGTTGCCGTTGCCGCCGCCAACGCCGCCACGGAGCCGCCGTTGATGATGCTCGACAGGTCATCGCCATCCTCCTTGTCTGGCTTGCTACTCCGCGCCTCCGGCCCCCTCCCGCCATACTCTTCCCCTCACTTTGCACCACCACGCGGCCGGCGCCTTGTGCGGGATCGCAAACCGCCTCCTTGTCCGCGCCGCCCGCGGCGATCGGCGACTGCAGGGCGATCGGGAATGCCTCCAGCACCGGCTATTCGACTCGTCTGTTGTACGCAGTGACGCACTGCTCTGTGCGGTCCGCGAGCGGCCACCGTCTCTTCTCCACTGCCGCTTCCCCTTCTGCTGATCCGCCAGTTCTCAAGGCTCTGACGGAAAGCTACATTCGCCACGTCGACATCAAAACAAACTTCTCCAACCCGACGACCTATCCTTACCCGATTGTGGACGCTACCAGGCGGCACCTGAGGCATCAAACGATGCTTCAGCTGTCTACTCTCGGCGATCGGAGTCTTTCCCTGGCTTGCCCCCATCCCGGCGCCTCGACTTACCTGGAGGACACCGTCAAGGCTGTGGCACAAGAAACGCGATCAGATCTGGTCGTCCTGGATTACCTCACCATCCTGCGTGCGTCGAATGAGGCTTTCGCCTGGAAGCGATTCAGCTCTGGCGAGGACAGGGAGTCTTTGAGGCCAGCACGTAAGTCTGTGATTTCGCCCGCTGCCTCTGCTTCGCTCAATGCCCATCGCCGCCGTCCCGGCACAGGCCGAGGAAGCTCCTTTCAGGCCATTAAGGCCACGCCCCCCTTTTCACCCTCGGACTACAAACCGCACTTTGACGAAATGGAGGAAGATGACGAAGAGTTCGACGAGGATGAAGAGGGCGAGGAGGAGGAGGATTACCCGAGGAACTCTAGGAACGGTTCTTTTGTGCTTCCTGGCAACTTCCAAGTCAAGGTATTTGTCCCTGGTGCGAACGGTCGCCATCACCTTGCCGACTTGCCCGCTTTCAAGGACAATGGAAAGCTGTTCGTAGAGTTGGGCGGGTCCGCTGGGTCTGATGATTCCATGGCCACCCATTTCGAGGGCGATCAAACCCACTATCACACTCAGATTGCGAGCTCAGATCTTGACATGGTGTTCAAAAGCTTGCTTCAGCAGTTGAAGTCACCCACAAAAGCATCGTCCAAGAGAGTGATCGTCTATCTAAAGGACACCACAGAGATACTTGAAGCGTCGAAAGAGACTGGAAAGCGGGTCCTGGGCGGTCTCATTGACCTCATCAAAGTCGCCAGACATGTGCACAATCAGTCTGTAACCCTCATCGCTGGATGCACTCCTTCGATTCTGCAAAATCTCTGCAAAGATAGCGTCAGCGCGAGCGCTGAGTTCTATCATCACCTTTACTCTGCTCATGTCAACAGTGTTGGAAGTCCCGACGGCACACCTTTCCTACTCGCTGACACACACGCATTATTCAAGACATGCATCGACGGAATTCCTGAATTTGATAAGATTGAGGTTCCACCGCCGTCGCCGTCGCTACTCAATGGGATGGATAGTCTTTCAAACACTGATGAAAGCGATGGCCTTCCAGCGAAAAACAATTGGACCGTGTTGGAGAGCCATTATCGTAATTGGCTTCGGATGATGGAGCTTGGACACCAGCACCGATATCGAGAACTAAACTGGCGAAATTTTACCGCCGCTTGCGCAGACCGCGGTATCACGCTGCGCGGACTTGAACTAGCGGATATCACCCCTCCAGAAGGCGGCGCATATGATGCAACACGTGTTCCGCCCGCTCTGCAAGGCTCGCTTTCTCTTTTGAACTCGGATCTTTGGCCAAAGCCGAAGATTGAGAAAATGCTGAACCTTGCGGTTGGTCATCGGCTCAACGCAATGATGTCTGCAGTCTCGCCCGAGTCGGAACTTCCTCGACCCGTTCAGCGCCACTCAGCTTCAGCTTCAGCGACTCTGTCCCCTATTGACCTGACATCTTTGCACCTTACAGAGGCTCTATCACTTATGCGCGCTATCGATTACGGGCGGAGTCTTCAATTGGATGAAGACGTGCACGTTGGCGTTGGGGCGGCAAAGAAGAAAGAAGAAGAGGAAGTCAGAGCCAACGACGAGGATGTTGGCAGCAAAAAGGACGGTGGGAGGGGAGGAGACCGCGGAGATGGATCAGGCGGTGCCGTCGTCACAGGTACAGTAAACGCGGAGCCAACTCCCGTGACAAACGCAAGCACAGAGTTCCCCCAGGCAGATCCTGTGGCGCCTCCGGAAACTGCAGAGTCTCGAGTTGCGAATTTGAAAAAATTACTGGCAAGGGAGGGTCACAAGCTCAATACGTACGAGACCAAGCTTCTCGGCACCGTGATTACTCCAGGTTAGTTTTGTTTCCAGTGATGCCTTTGTTATATAATTCGATTGTTGGATCTAGCAAACATCGCCGTCAGCTTTAACGAACTCATTCTTCCGGCACCAACGAAGCTGATGCTGCAAACACTTGTCACACTACCACTCCTTCAACCGCAACACTTTTCGACGGGTATTCTTTCTCGGCACTCTATCTCTGGGGTCCTCCTGTTCGGTCCACCAGGCACGGGTAAAACAATGCTTGCTAAGGCCGTCGCGAAATCCTCTGGAGCTCGCTTCATGGCAGTGGCCCTCTCAGACGTCTTTGACAAGTATGTGGGCGAAGGTGAGAAAAACACGCGGGCCATTTTCACACTGGCGCGAAAACTTGCCCCGTGCGTTGTGTTTCTGGACGAGGTGGACGCTTTGTTTGGCGCACGGCGTGGCGGGGACGGAATGCACTCGTCCAAGCGGGAAATTATCAACGAGTTCATGAGCGAGTGGGACGGATTGGCTAGCGCGAACCGCGGAGTGATTGTGATGGGCGCCACAAATCGACCGTTCGATCTCGACGACGCGATACTGCGCAGAATGCCTCGCCGTGTGCTGGGTGAGTCATTGAGTTGAATAGCGGCTTTTGCTTTCTTTTTTTCTCCAGCTTGACGAAAAAGCGTTGCTCAACAACGTCCAAACCACTAGTGGACCTACCGGACGCTGCAGCCCGCGAAAAGATTTTGGCCTCCCACCTCCGGGACGAAGCCTTGGCCCCTGATGTTTCGCTGCAATCGCTTGCAGAACGGACGGTTCTGTACTCTGGCAGCGACCTCAAGAACGTTTGCATTTCCGCGGCGCTGAACAGTGTGAAAGAAACCGTCGCTCGAGAGCTTTTCGAGCCAAAGTCCACAGCAACGGCTTCAGCGCCCGTCACTTCTTTCTCAACAGAAAGTACGCCGTCCTCCTCAGAATCGACCGACCCATCCATTCCACCACCCTCGTCCAGTTCACCAGAATCCCTAATCAACACCGAGCAACCCATGAGCACCAGCGAGATCTTGAACCGAATCGAAGCGATCGACTCATGGGCCGACGTGTTGCCATCCGTTGCGTCCGCTTCTTCCGCCGTTCCATCTCGCGTCCTCAACGCAGCTCACTTTGAAGGAGCGCTGAAGGAAGTGCCGCCAAGTTTGACCGAGGAAACTCAAACGCTGGTAGAACTCCGAAAATGGGACGATCTGTATGGAGAAGGGGCGGCGAAGAGAAAAGGGGCCGCGCGGAAAGGTTGGGGGTTTGGGATTGCCGCTGAGGCAGTTTGAAGGGATTATCAGTGTGACCTCTTTGAAACAAGCTCGGCTGTGTAATTGCGATTGTGGGATAACGTAAACATAGGGTTTATTCGCTCAAAGCTTTCGCTACGTTCTGTTTGTACTTGTTTGTGGGGACTGAGTGTGAGTGAGTGTGTACGTGTGTGCGTGTGTTCGTGCAGCGATTCAGGTCTTCGTGAACCCAGCAATTCCTGAAACGACAGCGCCGAAAGCAAAGAAACTAGATTGATGCTTGAAAGACTGTCCGCAGCGGCGCCAAGATAACGCCTTGGGTCCCAACCTCCATCTGGTCTGCCTCTGATCAGCAACTCCAAAATCTCCATGCCGTCCGCGCTGGCGTAACGAACACCGCCCCAGCGCGCCATACCCCACGCAATGACCGCGTTCGCAAACACGTCAGACACGACGATGAGCGCCCAAAGCGCGGCCTTGGTGTATGGAACGGCCGGGACGAGGCCAACTGCCACCCCTTGGCCGACGGGAATCGGCAGCGCGTCCCCTCCGTCGCCGCCGACGAAAGTGCCGCGGAACGGGTTGTCCCTGCCTGTCCCCAGCATCAGAAACAGGATGCCGAACCCGCCGCCGGCGAACGCCCATGGCTTACGGTCGAGGCGTTGTGGGTAACCGCGAGGAGGCGGAGCCGCGCGGCGGCCGTGTACGGCGGGTTCGGCTTGTCGGCGGCGGCGGCGGCGTTGCGGCGCGGTTCGCGCTCTTTGGAGGTTCGCGGCCGGGGTCGGGCGCTTGCTCGCTCCGTTGGCGAATTGGCGCTTCGAATGGGGCTCGGGCGAGCCTGTACCCGTGGCGATGGTGGAGGAGGCATCGTCCATGGGTTACGAGCGGAGGCTACACTGACGTCATCCCAGTCATCCTCAGGTTCGCCCAAGGCTGGCGGAGCCGGAAGCGCGGCGTCTGCTGGATCTGGCGGAGCGGGGTGGCGGCGTTGACGCGTCAGGTACTCGAAGGACGGCAGCGCCTGGACGAGCCCAAGGTCGTTGCCTCTGTGCTGGGGTCCACCCTCGCCGAGCCGGATCCACACCATCACCAGCGTTGTAATGATCCACTGCCAGACGTAAACTAACGCCGCGGCGGCGGCAGCCTTCGTCATGACCACCTGAAGAGCGAGGATGGCTCTCGAAACGGCGCAGAGCATCAGCCGGACGCAGAGTCCGTAGCTCGTCAGAGTGCCGGCGGCGTATTCAAGCTCGAGGGTGCTTTCGCGGTGTGGAGGCTGTCGTTGGGACGGTGGGTGTGTTTCTGCGAAATCATCCAAGGGAAGTGAGGGGTAATCGGGCGTGTTCGAGTCAAAACCGAATATGGCGGCTGCCTTCGATGCGGCCGGGGCCGGACGCCGCAGGAGTACTCGGCGGAGGCGAGGAATGTCGGGGAGAAAGAAGCAGAACAATAATGCCTAACGAGTCACAGACTGCCTGAATAAGTACTACGCGTTGGATGTAGCCTCTAACGGTGAGCGCCGCGAGGGCCAACGCGCCGAAAACGAAACGAAGGCCCTGGGACGAGTTATCAGACTGAATCAAATCATATTCATAGGTTCGCGTCGCACCTGGCTGGCGGCCCTGAGCGCAACCGACACGACTTCGGCCCACACCGCCGACACTCCGAGAACAATCAAGGACCACCACGACCATGGCAGCCGCGAGGACACACCACAGCGCGGAACTCTCTAAAAAGGCGCGTCCCCACGACCCGCCCCGAATCAGCGACCAGTCAATGCACGGGAAAAGCCTCGCGAGGGACGTTGTCGGCGCCGTGTCTGGTGCTCGGAGCAAGTTCGTCCGGCGAGCGCGGAGATGCTGGGAAACGGTCGACGCGTCCTCGCCGGTGTCCGCACCAATCGCCTGACACCGTCGATTGTCGTTCTGCAAGTCAGCAAAACGACCAAGAGCGCAACGCCTGTCCCGATAGCGCTCAGGATGGTTCCCATCGATGCGTCGGGCATCTTGCGTGCTGTGTATAGAACGACAGAAATTATTTGGGTGCTCCACATGACTGTCATACCGAGCGCTGAAAAGATGCCGGCCGCAGAAAGAAATGTAGGAAAGCCTCCACCCGCGGGTAGTAGGAATGTGAATTGCTCATCGGACGTCTGATTGGTGAAGTTCGGGGTTCCATGCGGAAGCGAAAGTTTCCGTCTTCCGCCCTTGAGCTTCATCGATGAGGCAGATTCGATGGCGCTGTTGCATTCCGCAAGAGGCTGTCCCTCCATCATTGATCGTCGTGAGCGTCACTGCACCGGAAATGTAAAGAGCGGAATAAGCGGGAGAGCCACATCAGAAATTCGATGGCCACCTCTCCGTAAAGCATTGTGGCGGCGTGGTACTTTGCCCTAGGTACTCGAATTGGAGACAGCTTGTCAATTACCCTAATCTGAACAATTACGAAAGCGCAAAGACTCGCAGGGCTTGTTTCTTGCCTCCACGTCCACAGCGACGAGCGGTTGTCGTTCGGAATTGGCAAGTCGGTGGAAGGTGGGATCGATTTTCCAGAACCGGAACGCAGCTACATAACATGGCGAGATTGTTCCAGGTTGTTTGCGAGTCGCGACCATCCGTTCAGACATTTTTCGCGGCATGACACATCAAATATCAAATTCATCTATCAGCAGCCTCCTGTTAGGCTGATAGAAGAGGGCAATTGCAATTGCAAGATCGTGCGTTGGGCAGTGATCGAGAGCTCAATCTACTTCCTCGCCCGCCCTCCACCACAAAATGACTATCACAAGTGTGCGACTATGACAATACCCACTCAGCAGTACATATCGTGTTGCAAACTGTTTAGGAGGAAGCGCAGACGACATGTTGTTGAATGCCATAGAGAATATGTTACAACAGTTGCGCTCAATTTCAGTTGAACGCCTCAACGATCTAGAATCGAAAAACTCCACCTCCATCTTCAAGAGCAACGAGCAAGGCCGTCAAAGAGGAAGGAAGCAAGGAACTTCCCGCAATTAACGAAACTAAACTGATGCGGCCACTTCTCACGCCCTGCCCTCCGGCATGCCAGCCTCCGCCACGCCATCCCCGCCCCCGCCGTCAACCACTTCCCCGACCACGACTTCCTCCGCACCACCCACAGCACCACTCGCACCAGCCCCGACCGCGACGCCCTCCGCCTCTGCTCTCGCCTCTTCCTCCTTCTCCACAACAACCCCTGCCGGCGGCGCCGGCACCCTAAACTGAGCGGCCTGCGCTCGCCACCATGCCATATCAGCGGCGGAGGTGGCTGCGACGGGGTCGCCGACGGTCGGGTCGATGATGCGGAGGCAGGCGCGCGGGACGAGGCCGGTGCGGCCCGAGTTGTGGTTGAAGCAGCGGAGGAAGGATGAAGATGCGTGTGGTGTTGACGTGTTTGACTGTGGAACAGACGTTTTTGGGGAGAGTGGTGAGAACTGTTTAGCGGTGGAGTCCCTCAAAAAGGAAGGAAATGAAGGCCCAAGCGATACTTACGGGGTCTGGCATGAGAGCGATGCGATCGCCCATCCGCTGTTCAACCACCACGAAAGAAAAAAGGAGCATCAGTCAGTAAACAGAGAACGAAGTAAAGAAAAAAAAACAGCGCAAAGAATTAACTCACCAGCTCCATCTCATCCTTCCCAGCCGGTTCATGCGGCAAAACGACAACCGCCTGCACCCTGCGCCCACCCTCCGCCTCCTCCTCTGCCGCTTCGTTCTCCACCCTCCCACCGTCGCGGTCAACTCCGTCCGCTCCACGAAGCACCTCGCGCAACGGATCGTTGGCATTCAGCGCCTCCGCGTACGACGGCAGCTCGGGGCCGCCCGCTGCGTGGGTGACGGTGCGTGCCGGCGCGCGGAAGGTGAACGGGGCGGCGGCGGGCGCCGGGGCTGTAACGGCCGGCGCGGGCGGGGCCAGGGAGTTGGAGGGCTGTGGCGGCGACGCGGAGGAGGGGGAGGGTGGCGTAGAGTGGGGACCAGCCGTTGAGGACGAGGAGAAGACAGAAGTGGAGGAGGAGGAGGAGGAGCCTTGAGCGGCTCTGGCGGGCAGGGATGGGAGGTCCTTGTCGTGTGTTCGCACGGAGGGGGCGACGGTAGTTGATGGCTGGCTGGAGAACGCGGTGGTCGACGACGGGCGGCGGGGATAGGAATGAGTGAAGGAACCGTTGTTCGACAAGAGAGATCGCGAGTCGGAGTTGCTGTCAGGTTTTGGTGGCCCAAGGATCAGATCGAGCCGGGAGGATGACCGTTTTGCCCGGCGATGCTTCCGCCGAAGGATCCAGACGAGCGTAATTACGGCGGCAAGGAACGCAACGAAGACGACAACAACAATAGCCGCAATCATGACCCGGTTGATAGCTCCTGAACCTGAGCTGCCCGGATACGCTGTTGCAGCTTTGACAGAGATAGAGGTTAAACTCGCAATTTTTCAGTGGACGCAGGCTTACCTCCGCCAACTCTCACAAACACAGTTGGCGTCGATGTTGTCATTGTCCAGTTGGCATTTGAGATGTTGTAGCGGAGTAAACCACCCGGTTTAGTCGTGTTAACGTACTGTGATGGAAGCAGTGTCATTGAGGGATAGGCGACCAAAAACCACCCGGAAACATACCGGCAACATGACTAGTAGAGTCCCATTGCTTTCGCTAGCATCACTTCCGTACCACTCCATCAGAGCCTCGGGGTACGCCAAATCGCTGCGGTTCCAGTGCGGTGTCATGTTGTACCAACGCCACGAGTAGGGCACCGTCGCATCCAGCTTCCAAAGGTCCGTTCCCAAATTCTCGTCGAACGATCCGCCAAAGTAGTACGCCGCGCTGCCATTGGTCGCAGCGAATCCAAACGACACCGGCTTGGTCATAAAATCCCAGCCAGGCCCGTACAGAGCCTCCCCGGGGGTAACATAGTCGAGGGACAAGGACGTGTTGACATACACGGTGCCAGTGAAAGTGTCGTTGCTCGTGTTGTTGCCGGAATTATCGAGCGGACCAGAGTAGTGAAAGCTAATGGTGCCATCCACGCGGCCGCTGTTGGCGTCAAGGGGGAGGAACAGGTTTCGGGTTTCGACGCGTGTCAGAGACGTTGAGGTGGAGGAGACGGGCGCGTAGATGCCGCCGTAAACGAGCATTATGTCGGCTGTGTTCCCGGGGCCGGTGGCGGGAAGAAGGACGGATCGGGCTTGGGATCTGGGAGCAACAGTGGTGTTCCCTTCCGCCAGTCCACTAGCGAACACGGATACGGCGGCGGACGAGCTGTTGAGAGAGGGGAGCAGGATCTGAAATCGGTCGTTCAAGACCGAGAAGTAGGACTTTTGGCCGCCGTAAACCGTCAAGCTGCCATCGACCCCAACCTGAACGACGTGGTTGTATCGTGCCGAAAGCGACGCCGGCACTGATGTATAATTCGTCCATGACTGAGTGTCCAAGTTGAGGGCATGTATGATACTGTTCAGCGACGCTGCATCAGAGGGGACGACGGGATTAAGTGGAGAACACATTTCAATTTTCCAGGAGGATTCACACCTGTGTCGGCCGTTGTAGTGACAGATGGGACTTGCAGGGCTCCGCCAACGATGCTGGGCAAGGGGTGAGCCCGAACAGATACAAAAACGAGCGAAATTAATGGCCTGAACTCACTAGACCGTCCGTCCAAACAGCGTCGCCGAGTGCCCGCACAGCCCCGACGGCATCGCCAACTGATCCCACACCTCCCACTGGTCCTCGTCGATCGTGTACACCAGCACCGCGTCCGTGCAAACGGGGTTGTCCTTGGTCGGCTGGTTTGCATCGACCTTGCTGGAGCTCGGGAACTGCGAGAGGCCGCCAAAGATGTAAATGAGACGGTTGTCAACCTTGACGGTGGCGGCCATGCGCGGGATCGCGGGCGGGTGGGCGAGGAGGTAGTTGGACGGCTCGGCAGGGAGGACGGAAGTCGCTGCAGCGGGGTAGGAGACGGTGATGGTCGACGCTGTTGCAGTGATCGTCGTAGTCGGGCTGCCGGCGCGATTCTGTAGGGTCGTCTGGGACGACGAGGAGGAGGAGAAGGAGGTCATCGTTCCATTTGTAGTCTCGATCGCCGTCGCCGCCGTCGTCGTCGTCGCGGTTGCCGTCGGTGCGAAGACGGTAGTGAGGTTGGTCTCCGCCGCCGTCGCCCCCACCGATGCCAGCGACTCGAGCTCGGTGGTGGTGGTGTCGGTCGACGCCATTTGCGGGCTGGCGCTGTTTTTTCTTCTTTGAATATATTAACAACAATTTCCAAAAATGGACACAAACTCAAAAAAAGATTTTTTTTTTTCACTTTCTTCTTCGTTTTTTAAATGCGAATTGCGGCAGCCTTTGTTTGTCTTTGGCCGCGAGCCCCGCACTGCCTGGTGTAAAAAACAAACTCAAACAAGAACAGGCCGCCTTGCGGCAAAGCACGACGGGGCTTTTTGGGCAGTCCTCGCTTCTGAATTCACTCGCATTAGTTCCCTTTATGGCGTCTGGGAAAAGAATTCTAAACACACAAAAGAAGTACTGTGGCGGCCAAGATGTGTAGTTTAGAAGTGCGGGGGACAGGAAGTGAAAGGAAAACTCACGAACATCAGGTTAGCTAATTCTCTCACACACTCTTTCCGACCGCCAGTCCCTATCCCTCAGGAGTAGCGGCAGCTGTCACCGTTGTTGAAGCAACCACTACGACGCCGCCGCCGCCGGTGTTACCGCTGTTTCCTCCACCAACCCACGAGCGCAGCGGTCGGAACCACGACCCTGATGCACCAGGAGCGGACGAGCTCGGGTCTCCAACAGCTGCTACCGACGGCGGGTGCGGGCGGCGTATAGGAGACGGTGACGGTGAGGCAGGGAGTGGCGACGAGGCAGTCGGGGCAAGCGGGGGTGGGAGAAGTGACTGCCGTCGGGTGGGAGGTGCGACAACCCGTGGTGGACGGTATGCCGCGCCAGGGCCTGGTGGTGACATTGGTGCTTGCTGTTGCTGTTGTTGAGGTGTCTGCAAGTTGGCTGGTGAGGGTGTTTTCGGGGTGAATGTGGCCTCAGTCATGGGAGGAGACGACGCTGGCAACGGCATCAGCGAAGAAAGTATGGACAATTGCCGTCGCTCGTTCGGATCCGAGTCTTTCCTGTCATCTCGGTCAGACTCGTCTGTGTCGTCGAATTTGGCGGCAGGCGAGAGAGCGCTCGAGGGAGGCGGTGGAAGCAACGGACTGAGTGGAGGCGTGTGCGACCCAGATGGGTTTGGCAACGCTGGGTCGAAGGAGGCGTTCGGCACATAGGTGCCGTCGGATTTCTCAGCGTCGATGCGATCATCGCCGTCCTCTTCAGCATCTCCGTATTCCCCATCGGGGTCCAGCTGGGTCGGAGATCTGCATGGAGGAGCGTCCATTTGGGCATCCTCTTCGGACTGAGGTCGCATTCTCTCCGAATCTAACCGCACACGGCGACGCGCTGCAACTGCTGCCTGGAGCCTGCGGTCGCCGAAGCTCTCACTGTCTGCGTCGCCATCGTCATCGCCCACAGAGATACCATCACTGCCTCCGGTGCGCTTCACGCCCCTGCCAGGAGACATCGCGAATGTGAAATTGTTGACGTCGCTTCCCGCAGCATCTTCGTCGTCGACTCCAATGCCCCAGGCACTGCCACCGGCCTGGATACTCCAGCGGCCCGCAGTCACAGCGGCAGCGGCTGCCGCGGCCTTGGCTGCGGCCTTGGCGGCCGCAAGTGCAGCAGCAGGATCCTCCTCTTGGGCGTCGACACCGTCTGGCGATGTCTTCCGGCGCTTACCGGCGCGCTCCTCCTCTTCCCGCTCTTTTCGCCACCACGCAACGTCATCATCCACCTCTACGTCGGAGTCCCACTCTGAGTCAGTTTCCCACCCGCGGCGAACATGCTTTCTCGTGTACATCCCCATGGGGCCTCCACCACCAGAGCCGCGAAAACCGCCGCCGTCATCGCCGTCGTCCGCATCACCTGCCGCGAGCGGCGTCCAGGGACTCTCGAGAAGATGCCGCATCGAAGCGACCTCGAGTTCGATTTCCATAAATGCGGCGTCGCTTTGGCGCAGAATGTACTCCAGGGCCCACCCATGCGCTTTCTGGATCTGAGCCAGCTCGTCGCGGTACGTCTTCATGACATCCTTTGCTGCTTCGATCTCGTCCTCACAGTCACGAACGTGAGCGCGAGCCGCTGCGAGCTCAGCACGAAGCGTCGCAATGTCAGTGCGGGCGGCAGCACGCTCGGATTTGAGCCGAAATTTCAAGCGATTCTGCTTAGCGAGAAGAGACTGTGCGGTCGCAAGCTGAGCTCGGAGTGCGGAAACATCGGCTGCCAAGTCACTTGGACTCGGTCCAGAAGGTGCCGTCGGGGGTGGTGCGGTCTTGCTAATCGGAGAAACAAGGGCGGCCAGAGTGCTAATGAGGGAGGACGAGGAAGGCTGTGCAGGAAGGGGTTGCGGTTGAGGGTTAGTGGGCGGCCGAGACGGTAAAGGCCCATTCCGGTCGGTGCTAAGAGCCGTTCCATCGAGGGCAGCTCTCTGATCAAAAGACTGTTGTGCTTGCAGTTCCAAATTGCGGTCTCGGTCCAAGGGTCCATTGGCAACGTTTCGCACCATCGAACCGATTGACTTTCGAGCGTTCCTTTCTGTGGGAGACACTAAAAATGACAACATCAATAATTGCTCATTCAAATTCAACTCTTGCCAACCCAAATGAGGAGAGTGAGAGCTCACCAATCTCCCAAACCTTGACAGTTCCGTCGATCGATCCTGTGAAGAGCTTGCCGTCGGCACCAGCACAAAGTGCAACGACTGCTTCTTCGTGCTCTGTTAGCGTCCTCACGATGCGACCTTGTCTGACATCCCATTCAACCACCGCTTTGTCGTCACCAGCGGAGAACAGCCTCCCCGCAGCAACTGTCAGGGCTCTAACAGCCGCCCCGGAAGAATGGCCGCGCAAAGAGCGGAGACACCGACCGGACCCTGTATCCCAAACTTTAACAGATCCATCGCGCGAGCAACTGTAGAGAAGGTCCCGGCCAAGACAGAGGGAGGTGACCCAGTCGCGATGTTCTTCAAGGACCATGATGCATTTGCCAGAAGCGAGGTCCCAAACGCGGACCGTGTTGTCGTTTCCGGCTGAGTACAGGCGGCCGTTATTGGCGCTGGCAGGGCAGGCGGTGAGAGCGAGAACCCAGCGAGTGTGCCCAGCAAGAACCCAGTGGCGGCGACCAGTGTCCACGTCCCATTCGTTGATCAAGCGATCTGCCCCACCTGAGTATAGGCGACCCTCCGGAGATACGCAGACAGCATGGACGTATCCGTCGTGGGCACGGTAAGAGCGAATGGGCTGTGCCGTTGCGAGGTTCCAAAACGTGAGACTACCATCTTCGGAGGCGGAAAACAGGCGACTTGAGTTGGGAAGGGTGCAGAGAGCAGTGACGCTTTTCTTTGTGTTAAGGGTGGGATTTGGAACCGACGTGGCCAGAGTGCGACAGTCGAGCCCTGTCGCAAGATCCCACTCTGTAATTGTACCATCCCGACCGCCAGCGTAAAGCCTGCCGCCACTTATGCAAATACTTGTGATGGGTCGTCTGTTGTATGTCCATGAAGTTAGCAAGGTGATAATGCATCATGAAGTGAAAGTGCAAGACCTCGGCCGCGAATCAAGCGTCTGTGAAGATCGGTCACCAGGGGAAGCAACGCTGCCGCGGTCTGTAGCTGACGTTGGCGGAGATGGCGGAGACGGCAGCCGCTGCTGCGATCCAGCCTTTTGAGGATTCCTTCCATGAATGACCGCTGAAAGATCCCCGATCGTGTGAGGGTTGTCTCTGGGAGACGGTGGGGCTGAAAGGACAAGTGCTTCATCTGCATGTGGTGCCGCATCGCCAGGTGAAGTCGGCGTCAGCTTGTGTTGATGCGGCATGACGCCGATGGCTGTTGATAGAGACGTAGCACGAGTTGGTAGCGAAATTAACTCAACCGGTGCGGAAGTAAAATCCCGCGTCGATGACTCTAATCAGGCTTCGCAAGCAATCTCTCCACAGAAAAAGTGTATCGGAATAAACTTGGCGACGGGAAGAAAGTAATCCAAATGCGGAATACCTTCAAACGAAAGAGCAAAAGGAAAGTTAAAAACCCCTCAAAACGAACTGGGACAATGGAAACAGAGAGAGGAAAGAGAGAGGAAAGAGAGAGAGAGAGAGAGAGAGAGAGAGAGAGAGAGAGAGAGAGAGAGAGAGAGAGAGAGAGAGAGAGAATTGGCGCGGCACAAGTGGCCGAAGGCCGTTGAGTGCAGCGCAAGGCTAGAGATGGCGGCGATGATGCTGCGCCTTTCTGTTTTGCAGTCACGTGATCGGCGGCTGATTGGTGATGATCGAAAGATCGCTCTGTCGAGCCGGCTAGCGGTGGTGGTGTCGGAATCATCGCTTTTCCGACGCTATCGCAGCCGCAGGCCGCGCTAGCGGCGGTGGTTGGTGCTGTTGGATCGGAAAAGTCGCCGCTGCAGCCGAGGTCCACCCTGGCGGCGGTAAGGTCGATGGTGATGGTAGGCTGATGGTGCCGCGGCCGCAGGCCCGCCAGCGCATCCTGGCGACAATTCAGTCTCGCAAATTCGCGGCTTCCAGGCCGGAGGGCACGAGATTGTTGGTGAGGAAGGATGGAGTAGGTAGGATGGGCTGGATGGACGCGATCGCGGGGGGCGAGTGTTCGTAGGGACACTCACCTATTCTCAAGAAAAAGTTTCTCGAGTATTGTTGATTTTTCGTTGGAAATCGACCACAAGGCCGGGGAAGGACCGGCTGGAGTGCAGGTGGGTGCGGGTGGGTGCGCCGCCGGCTGAACGCAACTACCGTCGTGCAGGGTGAGTGGGCGAAGGGGACCCTGCTGCAGCGGCTGAGGCTGAGCGTCGGGGTCGGCTGGGGCAGGCAGGTCGTCGGGGCAAGACAAATTTGGGGCGCTTTTTTTTTTTTCCGAGGCCAAAAACATTGAAGGGCAGGGCGAGTGAGGGTGTGCCAGTTCTCGTCGAGCCGGGCGCAGCCCATGGGCTGAGTTGTAAATAATAGTTGACAACAACCGCTTTCGCGAGCTGCCATTCCATTTTCGCCAATTCGCCTTCTGTACTCCCCGTCGGGCCGTCTGGATAGTCCAGTAGTTTTCGTGTGCCAACTAAATATTTATCCAAACTTCTTAACTAGAACGCCAAAAAGGGCTTTTCTGAGACAAAAACCAAGGAGGAGAAGCTTGGGGAGGCACTTTCCAGCGGGGATGTATGTACGACCAATGAGCGGGACGGATTCTTCGGTGCAATCACGATCCTTCAACGAACTTCGATCGGGAAGTACCCCTTCAAGAAAGTTTGCCTCGCATACGCAACGCGTGCCGGCCAGCCGCAAGACAGCGCCCTCGCACGGGGAGCCTCTGCCTATTTTTGCAGGTCGGACATGCGCGCAGGGCCACGAGACCCGGAGGACGGCCCGGGTGTTATGATCCCGCAAGCGACGGCAATCGGCGGCCGCGCGCCGAGAGAGGACAGCCCTATTGCCGAACGATTACGCCATAAGTGTTCTTCAAGTTTACTTTACGTTTAATCGATCGTTGCGACAGTCTTCCTTTGGGCATTCCAGAACAACTACTGTTCCGTCTCGTGTTTCGAGTTGCTAACACCCAACGAGACGCAAAGTCCTCCTTTCTTCCGTTCTGGGCCACTGCAACCAAAGCATTTGAAAGAAAAAGAAAAAAAAAAAGAGGCTGCACACAGGGATGGGCTGACATCCGAACTTGAGCAGTGAGAATCACTGCCAGAAGCGCGTTCTCTTTCTTCGCATCTTTAGGACCGCAGTACGGGGTTTGCTAAATGATTCGAGCACAGTGTATTGGCGGGCAATCCGCGTCTAAATCTCCATCGAGTAGAAGAAAGGCGAGCTTCTCAGAAACCGTCTCGTCGGGAACCACGGATTGCGTTCCGAAGGAGGCAATTTCTTCCAGTCTGCTGCCTCGTCGCCGTCTTCAAAGTTTTCCACGCGCTCTGCCGCCAGCAGGGCGGCTGGTTGCGACCCCGACTCTGACAACGCTGTTCGCCTCAGAACTTCCGTTCACCTTGGCCTCGATCTGGTCCTCGAGCCAGTGGAGCGCCGGCCAGAACGCCCTGAACCGTCTCACGCGTGAACGTCCGCCGCCTCTGCTGCCGCCGCTGTCGGCGCCAAAAAACTTCTCGATGGGCCGCGCCGCGGCCACGAGGTCGTACTGCAGCAACATGCGCAGCCAGCTGTCAAACATTTCGGCGTTTGTGCGCGGATCCTCACGCTCAAACTGCCGCCGCACCTGCACAAGCTTCTCGTGGAGCATCCCGGTGCCGTCCACGGCCAAGTCCAGATTATTGAAGTCCGTGCATTCAGCCAGGTACCGCACCGTCTCACGCCAGTGCCACAGCTCGTAAGTATGATTCTTCCCGGCATCAAAGTCTGGCAAGAATGCAGAGTAGAAGAAGTCAGCTTGCTCTGCGAGGTGCTTGGCTGCAATCTTCGCTGGTGGCGGATTTCGAGGGGAATTCTGCGGGTTCAAGCGGCCAGTGTAAAAGTACTGGACGTATGGAAGAGCGAGAGTGATTCTGCGCAGGCGACCGCGGGCGGTGGAGGAGAGGTTTCGCAGAAAACCAATTGGCTGAATCTTGTTGGGGTCCCATTCGTGTCTGTCGTCGCTCCTGCTGTGATATTTCCCGCCAAACTCGAGGACGAACCGGTTCTCGCCGAACAGGATATCCATAGCCTCTTCGTGGATCGTTCTGTTGACGGTCAGGAGAGCCACGGGAATCCTGAAGCAAGTGCAAGTCGGGGAGTAGGACGGTTCTCCTCCAATGACAGGGGGGCAGAAGCACAAGAAACGTTCGGTCGACTGGTGCGGCGAGCGAGAAAATCCGAACGATGGGCACAGGTTCATGGACGGGACCGGAATGCAGCGACCGCAGCAATCAATCCCGCTGTGTGCTCGAGGAAAACAGTAATCGTGGGTTGCCAACAATGGTCCAGCCAGGACGCGGCCGCGAAGAGGCATCTTCTTCCTCATACTCGATGTCCGCCCCAGCGTTCTGACCATCGCCCCAATCCAGCAGAGTCCTCCTGGTATATTTCACACAGTCAAGCTTCCCTTGGCGAATGTAGAGCTGTTCCTTGTAAAAAGTCGGTTCCCATTGCCACAGCAGTCCGGAGTATCTCAAAATTTCCTTTCGCACATGATGAGGCAAGCGCATTATGGGAAAGGAGTCAGCCGGGCGCACAGCAGTACTTTCTGCTCCAATGATGGGAGTCCCGGATGTCATGAAGCCGGCGATGGCGCGGGACTCGTTCCTTGGAGTTGGCCGACCTGCCCTTTGGTGATAGCGTCATCACCGCACACGACTTGACCTTCGGCGACGCTGTTTCGGCGTCCTGAACTGCAGCGCGGAACGCCGAGCATGACGCCGTTCTGAAGCAGAGTCTCAGGTGCATGGCGAGGGTCGTGCGGGGACAGCCTCTCTCGAACGACGCGGCAAAAGGTTGAGAATGAGGCCGCGTACTTGAGCTCCAAGGATGCAGCCGTTTCGCCGATTTCCAGATCAGGCTCCGGCATGTTGACGAGGACGTGACGGATCGCGCGAGCCGCTGACGGGGCAAGGCCGTCGAAGGCGTCTGTGAACGGCGAGATGCCAATGACGTTTTCGCCATAGAGAACGCTGATGGCTGCAGCGTGCATCGCGCGGGAGACCCGCAGAAGGGACGTCGGGAGGGCAGGGCAAGCGCACGGGAGGGAGCGGTCGCTGATGTGAACTTCTGCAGTGACAGCGCAGCCGATTGGGGGTGGATGCAGGTGGTTGTCCGTCGCTCCTCGTCTGAGATGGGAAGGTGATGTAGTTTCTGGCAGCGCGCTCGGCTTCGTCCTCGAGGATGACTATGCAGGAGCGGCGCAGGCCGGCGTGGCGGCAGATCTGTCGGAGGAGTGTGGGCGGAAGTCGGCTGAACGCGCTGGACGGTCGGGTCGAAGGCGACGAGGAAGGTGCCGGGAGCGATGCTTGAGGAGGGATCTCATGATCTCATGTGTCAAATTTGATAAATATGGTCCCTCATCCTTGGGCTGCATGGTCTCCCTTACCTCCCGACGCAACGCGAACGCTCAAGCGAGCGCGCGCGGGAAGCCTCTTCCTCTTTTTGCTGGTATTTTACATTCGCGGGGCGGCGAGACCGGAGAAAGGCTCGCGTTTTGCGACTTTTCTTCCCGTATTCCTGCACCTGCGGCGGGGATTGCAGCGGCAATCGGCCGCGACCGAAGGCCGAACGACAGCCTTTGTGCCACGGCGGGGTCGATGGGGCACTGTCGGTGAGTTAACGTTTGACCAGGCCCCAACAATGCAAATATGTCGGTCCGTTGGTCAGCCGCTACATATCCAGCCAGTATGCCAGCGTCGCTGGTTGCGAAGGCAAAGAGAACGAACCGTTGGCGGATGAAGCGGGGCGGCACGTTGGGAGCCATCGGACTTTTAAAATCCATCAACAGCAAAAAAGTGGGCGGGTCCTCTTTCCAAACACAAAACGCCTTTCCAGCAGCATCTCAGTCGCCATTCCTCTCCGCTTCTAACTAACCCACCCATCGCACTGACGCGACGACATCGCAGCCATCCCATCCCCGCGCGTCCCTTCAGGGACCATCTACATCCTCAACCTCACACCCCCTTCCAATTAGCGCTCCTGCTCAAGCCTCCATCGCTCACCCTTCTTGTCGTCATAGAAAACCAATTGAACCTATCCTCGACCGGAGCTCTCCAGTCGACGGTCTTCTGTTCAACTTGGTTTTCAATGTCGGCGCGACAGCTTCCCGACCTCCCCCACCTGCAACCCCCGCCAAACACACCACCGGTCCGATCTGTCCGAACCTCCTTTGTCATAGAAAACTAGTTCAGCAGATCCTCGATTGAACCTCTGTGATCGATGGTCCGGTTCGATCTGGTTTTCAATGTCGGTACGACGCCGCCGTACACCTCAACAACAGCAGATCGTGCGTCCGAACGGTCCCTGTTCATCCGCTGCCGGTCATAGAAAACCAATTGAATGTATCCTCGGGAGACCCCGTTGCCTGCCTTCCGATGGTCCTTCAGGTGGTTTTCCATGTCGCCGCCGTCCACTACACAATATCACTCACCGCCATCATTGAAAACCAATTCAATGTCTCCTCCGAGATTATCCCACACTTGTTGCTCTGGACCGTCGTTCAAATCGGTTCTCCATTTTAGGCTCATTGCCGTGAGGAGCATTGTTCGTTATCAGTTCGATTTCTTTCATGTAGATCTAGATCCAAAAGAGTAAATTATGTGGAGGGCAAAGACGCCGCGTCAACAGTCAATATTCATGATGATTAGCGTTCTGACAATTGAAGTTTCAAGTATAATGGATTGAATGAATTACAACCTGACAAAAGTTGCCCGACTAACTTTCAACCAACAAGTAGGGCGACACAATTGAACTTAACCAATTGTTCCACTTATTAATAGAGCTACCAGTCTCAGTGATAGTAGCGGCAAGGTTTGGATCGCTTCGCGATGGCTGTTTATCAGAAGGGGGGAAACTAGGAACTCTCACTATTACTGGGCTCACTATTAGGGGAAAGGGGGGAATATACATTTATGAAAACGGAGCATATGATGAAAAACTGGCTTGGGAGTGGCCAAACAGCTCTGGACCGGACAGTCGAAGGACTATACCCCCACCATCGACGCGCCAGCCTTCCCACCATTCGATGCACAGAGCGATACTGAAGATGAACATTGCCAGTTTTTCAAGATTGTCATTGCTCTAGCCGTGGGCCAATTGAGGCTTGGCTGCTCTCTCAAATGGCCAAGAAAACAGCGAACCCAAATCACCCGACAAGAATCTTGTCATTCTAAGCACGAATTCCCCCCACCTCCCTATGGTGAGTATGGAGAATCTGGCGTCGATTCCTAACCACTCGCAGGCCAAGTGGCGCTCTAACTTTCGAGATTTCAAGTATTCAATGTCATTGAAAGATTAACAGGCAGGCCAGGCAAACTAACTTTCAACCAGCAATGAGCAGGGGAACTCGCAAGGAAACCCCTGGTACTGGGCAGAATTAAAATATTTAGCCTGCGAGGAAGGAAGAAAACGGGGAGCGAGGGACAAGGATAAGTGGAGTGAAGTGTGACGACGGAGACCGTGAGCGAAAGGAGGCGGGCGGGATTTCTTGGCCATGACGGTCCCGAGCCCTGATTCGGGCTCGTGTTCAAGACGACGTCGCTTGCCCATTCTTTTCTTGCACGGGATCCGATGGGCATACGAGGATTCTGAATTGTCGGATCATGGCGCGAAACTTTTGCACGGGATGAAAACGTGGGCGTCCTTCCCCCTCGTTTCACTCACATTGCGGAGTAGTGCCGAAGCTATTTTCGTTCTGAGCGATGACGGTCGGGACGGACGTTCGCGTTAACGGCACAGCGGCAACCCAGTACGACGATGACAATGACGACGGCCACGTCGGCAACGCGGGTACACTTGAGGACTGGGCTCATGCGAAGCGGTTTCTCGCCGCAGCACACATAGGTTTGGCGCTGCGGAGTGGTTGTGGGAGGGACGGCGCGCTGGCTTCATGCATATGCGTGTCCCTTTACCGCACGACACATATTCATATCAAAAATTTCCACAACGCCAACAAGATCGTTTCGAAGTACATCGAAGCAGTGTCGGGCGCAAAGTTTTCCATCCGATGGAAGCTCTCACCGTCAGCGTTCCGCGGCTGCGATGGGATCGAGGGCACCGTGTGGATCGACGGAGTCTTACTGACCACAAGATTGCACAAGGCTGGGAAGGTTGACGGCGAGATCCAGAGAATTGTGTTATATTACAATGCGGACGGGAGTTGCACCTATCAGGAGCTGCGCTGTTCCGACTTATTGACGGGTAAAGTGAAGGACTAGCGACAAAAAACTAATCTCCCGTTCACCAAGTCGAAGAGCCGCCGCAGGGTGCAGAAGGCGCAAACTCGGCGCAAACGGTCGGAAAGCTGGGGACCATCGACGTCGTGCTGAATCGTGTCCGGATGCTCGACAGCCGCCAGCAATTCGGCACGAAAAAACGCGGCGACGAGTTAGCTGCATCATCGTTCCGGCCCGTACCTGAGAAGCTTTTGAAAGGAAAGAGCGTCTCTCTGCGGGCCTCCCTTGGGCCAATTAAAACGGATTCAAACAAGCGCAACACGTTAATAACAAATCACGCCGAAAAGAAGCGCATTACTTCAAAAACAAAATACGCTGAAGACTGCCCGTTCGCAGCGTTCCGGTTCAAGTATCGATCGAAGGGTGAGCCCAAGAATTGCGAGAACTCTTTCCTGCCGTTCTCTTTCGCGTTTTACTTGTTGAAACTGCCAATTCTAATCGAGTTCTTTTGGTATGAACATCAATCCGTAGACGATCTGAAAAAGCAGTATGTTATTCCTCGCACGCCGGAGCCGGAATCGGATACCGAAGACGTGGTGATTATTGGGCGGCTTACTCCGCGATCAAGGTAATGGTTCAGCGCCCACCAGGAAGTTTGTTTTGTTTTTGTAATTTTCGTTTTCTTGCTTCTTGGGACACACCAGATCGAAGTCAAGCAGGAAACTGATTCCGGAATATCAAAGCGGTGCCGAACGCATGACGAGGAGTCCAGCAGTAAGGACTTGCGCTTGTGACAGCGGAGACGTGGACGATGATGTTCTGGAAATCAAAACCGTGACATTGACGGACAAGGTGGTGATTGATTTGACCAAAGACTCGGACCATTAGGCCGATTCATTAGGCGCATAATGGCATGGATGCAAGGCGACCGAAGCTGATGGACTCGCTACGTGCTATGCTAAGCCCTGCTCTTACCAGCTTTGCTAGGGGTGCAACATTTTGGTTGGTAAATTATGGCCCATAAGTAATTCATGAAGACAATGTGAAACGCGTTGCAAATATTTTAATACAACACTCTGCAACTGAAAGTGATCGGCAAATGTACTCGCTATTGTCTAGGATATTCAATTGTAACGAGGTTTCTCGGCTCAAAATAACGCAGTGCCCGTGAAAGTGATGGGCTAGCGAGTTGAACGCAAAACAAGAGGCATTACTTATAATTGCAAGGCCTACATCATAATGCAGCTGCTGATAAACCTTCTGAGCGTGCTTGTGAAATCGCAGATGGTTATTTTGTTCTGCGGGCTGGTTAGGCTCTCTTGGAGGATTTATGCGCGAAGACTCGATTGGTTGTGATTTCTCCATCATTGGCCGACAGCGACCAGGCCGACATGCTGAGACTAGCGGAGTCGGAAACGGCGAACGTGACGGCGGAGGTGATCGTTGACGGCACCGCGGCTGCCCTTTACAACGACGACGACTGTATCGAGAAGGCCATCGGCGACGCTGGTGCATCCACAGACTGGGCCCACGTCGCGCACTTTTCTCCGTTGCACACACAGGTTCAGTAGCGTTGGAGCGGCGCGTTGATTGACCCCGTGTGCGATGCAGGCGCAGAGCCACGCCCTATTTCGCCATCTAATTTTCGAGAATTCGCTTCCCTGGGTCAAGGTCGTGTCAAAGTACATTGAGATAGCGGCCGGCGCGAAATTCTCCATCCGCTTATTTCCTTCGCCGTCCGCCTACCACGGCTGCGACGCGCTCAAAGTCGTTGTCTGGATCGATGGAGTAAAGGCAGTTGAAGAGATTGGAACAGGAAGGCCATCGCAAATCATCATCTGGAGTAAATGCAGTTTCGCCGCGGATGGCAGTTACACCTATCAGGAGCTGCAGTTTGCTGACTTGCTGACGGGTAAGGTGTGGGGACAGGGCGCTGGGGTTGGTCTCGGGCAAAGCAAATACTTGCACTAAAACTAATATACCGGCTCTCAACAGACGAAGAGCCTCCCCCGAAAGGTATTGACGGCGTAAAGGCAGCAGCGACGGCCAGTAGGCTGGGCACCATCGACGTTGCCCTGCACCGTGTCTGGGTAATCAGCCAGAACGAAAACCCCGTCCCCGCCAAAGAAGACGAGTTTGCAGCACCGACGCGACCTGTGTCAGAAAAGCTATTGAAAGGAAAGTGCGTGTCCCAACGGGTGTCACTTGGACCACCGATGGCCGGAAGAGGTAAAATGCGATTCCTAACCACGCGCCTTGCCGACGGCCACGCGCTTGCAGCGTTTCGGTTCAAGTATCGATCGAAGGGTGAGCCCACACAGATGCATTTTGCTAAAACTTCCCCGCTGCCTGCATCACGATTCTGACAGATCCTCCTTTCGTGAAAATATCGATGTTGAGATGACCTCAAGAAGTTATATTATTCCGCGCACTCCAGAACCTGATTTGGAAAACGATTACGTTTCGATTGTCAATGGCCCGACAGGTGTGACAGGTGGAGCTTCTACGGTAAGCGCACGACGGAGTGCCTCGGATCCTTGATTATAACATTTGTATTCAATTCTTCCTTTTCTCGGCACAACAGACCAAAGTCAAACAGGAGACTGTCAGTAAGGGAACGAAACGGAGCCGGACGCACGGCAACGCGCCCAATGACGAGGACTTGGGCACCAAACGCACAAAACTCATTCGACAGACAACTATGACGTCCACGACGACATTATCGAAATCAATACTGTCACAGTTGCTGAGAGGGAGGTGATTGACTTGACCGAGGACTCGGACCACTAGCCGAAAAAAGTCTTTTCCTTCACTACCCATCAATGTTACTTCACCCCAAGCTACTTTCGTTTTAATTGTGCAGGTTTGCAGCTGTTGATGGTTTTCTAAAAGGCTGCTTGTCTGTTAAGTTCCACCGCATACTCTGTTAATACTACACAATGCAAGTGACTTTGGCACAACTGTAAAAGGAACCGCGGGAGACTGAACACAGTTGTGCTAGACGAAGAAATATTCTTCTTTCAGTTACATGCGCATGGCGCAGCCATTCGGTGTAAATGCTGAGACTTCCACTCCTGTCTAGCACAGCAAAATCCGAGATTGGGTGTGAGCCTCACAGCAAAGTGCATTTAGAGCTATGGCGGTCCCCAAGTCCCGTCACAGACAGCGCTGAGAGAATGCCTTGAGAAAGTGCAGTCGACAGCACTTTTTCAGAACCAGGCTTTGGAACAGCGCAATAAGAATCGGCAACGGGAGAGCACAATGTTAATGCACGTCGGATCTTGCGTAGGACTTAAAAGGGGTATGGCTCACCGGCTCAACAGAGTAACCCAGCAAATGCAAGGCAGTCTGTGTGAAACACGCCTGCACGCCATCACCCGTCTTTGCCGATACGAAGCAGCTCGCCAGCTTGTTGTCGCTCGCAAACTGGGCATGCCGCGCCACATCGACCGTCCTCTGAGACGCCAGGTCGCCTGAAAAACAAAACCATCAGACGGATTCTCCCGCCAGCCCCAGGGGAGAAAAATCTGCTTCGCTCCCGCACAACTCACTCTTGTTTCCAGCAAGAATGATGATCGGCAGCCTCGAGTTCACGTTGTCCTCCTCCGGCACGAACCAGTACTCCTCGGGACCCAGGAACGAGCGGTAAACCAGCCGCAGCCACTCCTCGAGGTTCTGGAAGCTGCCCACGTGCGTCATGTCGTAAACGAGAACGACAACGTGTGCAGTGGTTGGGTTTAAACAGTTGGTGATGAGTGGGTTGGTAAGAGCGGATCCGGAAATGTCCCAGAGACGGACGTTTGCGAGAACGCCATCTATTTTCGGCAGAATGGGGCGGGAGGAAGAGTTTGAGCATTTGAATTTAGCACGTACTGAAAAAATTTAGCGCAGGCTATGCTTACTTGGGCAGGGTATGGATTGATCGTACAGGTCCAGCCCCTCAGTCGGTTTGTAGCCTGTTTCGTGTTTTGGTCAGGAGCGACGCGTGAATGCTCGCACAGGCGAGACGAGGCATGGCGCACCGGGAGCGAACGAGTGATCCGCAAACCGCAGGGCCAAGGAAGACTTTCCAACCGCGGCATCTCCGAGGAGTACAAAGTTGAGCCTCACGGCGGCGGCGGCGGCGGAGGGCGACGCTGGGTCGTCGTTGAGTGCTGACGCGGCGATCATGCGTTGCTGGTTCTTCTCTCATTCCAGACAATTTTCGGAGTGGTGGTTCGGTTCAGGGTTCGGTGCCGCCAGCAGCACAGCCCTCGACCGATCGATCAAACGATGGGCGCCAGCTCGTCCAAGGGAGTCAAGATCACGGCCCACGACAAGGCCATCCTAGACTTGAAGGTGCAGAGGGATAAGTTGAGGCTGTACCAGCGCAAGGTGAGCGATCGAGCGAGCGAGCGAACGGGGTATCGATCGGTCGACGGAAGGACAGAAGCATGCGGATTTCTGACCCTACCTGACCGAAACCAGCTCGAAGCCGTCCTTGCCAAGGAAACCGAGGTCGCGAAGCACCACCTCCGCAACAATGACAAGCGACGGGCACTCCTCGCCCTGAAGAAGAAAAAGTACCAAGAAGCGCTGCTGCAGCAGACCGACATGCAGCTGCTCAACCTGGAGCAAATGACAACCATCGAGTACTCGCTCATCGAACGGGACATTATCGCTGGTCTGCAGGCCGGGAACGAAGTGTTGAAGCAAATCCACAAGGAGATGAGCGTCGACGCCGTCGAGAAGCTCATGGACGATACGGCAGAGGCTATTGCGTACCAGAATGTAAGCGCTCCTGTTGGGGTGCTGATTTGCCCCTCGTTTTGTTCATCGTTCCCGCATGGACTGGTCTGTACAGGAAATCGACGACATCATCAGTGGGAAGATTTCGAACGATGATCTCGAGGAGATTGAAGCGGAATTGGATGCTTTAATCCTCGAAGAGGTGACTAGTGGAGGCACTCTTGATGTGTGGGTCAATGCTCAACCTTGCATTCTGTGTTTCAGACAAATAGCAAACTTGCGGCTGCGCCAAACGCTCCCTCTGCAATACCTGAAGGGGCGATCGACCTTCCTGACGTTCCACCAAGGTCCCCGCTGCTGGTACGTGTTGGGCGTCGCGAAGATGGATTGAAGCCATCTCACATTAACACTTGTGGCACAGACAACGTGAAGCAGAAGGAATCAAGGCGGGCTGAGGAGCCGCTAGCGGCTTGACTGAAGTTTCACTGGCTCCCGATCGCACAGTTCGCCCAAAGGCTCCACAAGTTATGAATACCCTCGCATCTTCGCCCGTGTGTTTTTATTTAGTTTCCTCTGTCGAACTCAAAGGAAAGGAAATAAACGGTAATCCTCTGGCAGCCTGCTATTAGCATAGAAGTTGATTCGACATGCAAAAAAGAATTTATGGCCCAGCAAAACCACACCATTATCGCCAACCGTATACCCATA
>JAIVFJ010000431.1:0-42351 GCA_025765615.1 Zopfochytrium polystomum
ACGGCACCGTCGCCGCGTACTTCTCCGGCGAGTGCGGCGACCTTGCGGCAGCGTACTCCCGGAAGCTTGACGACGTGGAGGAGTATTTGCGGGAGCACAGGGTGCCGCAGGAGCTTCGGAGCCGCATCGCGCAGTCGATCGGAGCGCGGTATCAGGCGCGTGCGTTCAACGAACAGCGGATTTTGGCTGGATTGAATCCGTCGCTGCGACAGGTTCGATTTCACCCCTCAATTTTTTTTAGCGTCCGTGTTGGATCGCAAGCACTGATGTGTACTACGTCGTTCCGCACTCAGCAAGTTTTGCTGAGCAACTGCAGGCCGCTCCTGGAGTCGATCGACTTTCTTCGACTGCCGGCCGGAGACGAGCGGCAGTCATGGGTTATTCGCCAACTGTCCCTCGGACTTCGGAGCGCCGTGTTTTCTGCCGAGGAGACGGTTTACAGCGATGGGAGCCCCGGCAGCGAGATGTTCCTGGTGGTCGAAGGCGTCGCATCGGTCTGGCTTGGACCCGTGCGGGTGGGGTTTTTGGAGACCGGAGGCTGGTTTGGAGGTGAATAACCTGTTTCGGTTTCCCTCCAGTGTTTTCTTTCAATGCTGATGTTGTTGAATCAGAGCTCAACCTCCTCACGCCTGGCCCTCGGATCGAGACGGTCAGAGCGGTTACGACGCTGAGCTGCCTGGTTCTCGACCGGCCGACGGTCCAAAGTATTGTGGACGACATTCCGGAACTAGCAGACGGCTCACGCATTTGAAGCGGCACCACGTAGCGACGCTGAAAGAACTCTATCTTTAAATTTTTGTGGGATTGCAGCGGATTGAAGCGGTCGTAAAATTTGTTATCTAGTCCTTCTTTGAACATGGCTCATCGAGCTTGCTTGATAGGATCATTTAATTGCCCATAGTGAACGGAGATATTTACCAATCTCTTGGCTGATCTCCCTGAAACCAATAGAGAAGAAATAGGGCTCGCTTTGCTGTAAAGGCAAGTGCAGGGAATATAGCCGGGACTCCCCCGTGTTTGGCGGGGAGGGGCGAGCGAAGTCTTTGTCACGAAGCTTCTGCAGGCAGGAAACTTCGGCTTGCGTCAGCGGCAGTATACTAAAAACGAGTCCAAGTTCCGCGAGCGAAAAAACAAGTCCCGCGAGCAGCTGGAATTGTAGATCGAGACACGTAAACGACTGTTGTCCTGACTTTCATTGACGTTGGTGTTTTTTTCGTGCCCGGCCAGATATTCGAAACACGTACATAATACACTGAGAACTCCTATTTGGGGCGTCGCTTTACGTTTGGCCCCAGTGTTCCAAGGCGGTTCTATGGGCGTCCCCACCTTCTCCTCCAGGCACATTAATCTTTCGAAAGAAGGGGCTTTTGGAGCAAATTTCGGCGAGCACACTGAACTGTCTTTTTTTTAGTGCGTGAAGGGGAATCCGCTGGGCTTCGACAAACAAGTTTTCATTCGAGCAACTCAGCCTGTCGGTCAGATAGCGATTGCTATCCGGACCAACGTCTCTTCGCTCTGAACTACTCGATCCTCTTGAAGACTATAGGAAAACATCCGAGTCGTCAAGGTAAACACCAGCGTGCGAGCGGAGTTTGATGGTGTGAGAAAGGAGGTCGTTGTTACAAAATGCAAATGTGGCTGTGAGAAAAAAAGAGAAAAGGGAGAGAAAAAATAAAGATAAAAAGTCGGGTCCGTGAGTACCCAAAAAGCAACTCGAGCAGTAACAAATACTCTTACGTCCTCGAAGGCGACGAGGGGTGGGAAGAGGCGACTGCGCAAAAAAGAGTGGACAGGTGAAAAGGAAGAGAGTGAAAAAGGGACAGAGAGTGCGACCCCATGCAAACGCTACTTCTCAACGACAACAGAGAAAAGACTCGAGCAACACTACTCTTCATGGACAGAGAGAGAAAGACTACCAACACAACTCCGCCCGGACAGGTGACACACTGAGCAGGGGGCAGGGGAAGCAAAATGCAAGGAAAGGAAAGGCGCTCAGATGAACAGCGCAGCGACTCCCGCGGCGGCGACGACGCGACCGAGGCCGAAGCCGAGACGTGGTCGGCGCCGAGTACAGGTAGTTGCCCGACTTGTTCTGCGACGCGGACGAGGCCGGGACGACGCGTATCCGCCTGCGGGGGCGGACGACGACGCCGGCGCACCGTTGCAGTTGCCGTAGGCGTCGGCACCGTACGCGCACGAGCCGGCGCCGTACGAGCCGCCGTTGCCGCCGGCGGGGGTTGTGGCCGCGACGGGGGGGACGCCGGGCGGACGCCGAGCCGCTGGACGCCGGACCGAGGAGCCGCTGCCGTTCCCGCCGTACCAATTGTTGTCGCCGCCGGCGGGGGTGGACGAAGGAGCGGCCACGGAAGTCGAGGTGGCCGAGGGCGACGAAACGGGGGCCGAGGAGCCGCTGCCGTTGCCGTATCCGTTGCCGTTGCCGTTCCGTTGCCGTTGCCGTTTCCGTTACGTATCCGTTGCCGTTGCCGCCACCGGGGCTGCGGCGGACGAGGACGAGGCGTATCCGCCGGCGGGGGCGTAGTCGGCAGAGACGGCCGAGGCGGCGAAGAGGGCGACGCGGAGGATGATCTTGGTCTGCATTTTCAAGGAGTTTGTTGGTTGAAGAGTGGTAGAAGATTGTTGGTCTTTTTTTCTATTTGTCTAGATTCCTAGGGAGGGTTGTAGCTGTAGTAGTAGGTTGCTGTTGGATGGAGAACGAGAGAGGGAGAGGGGGGCTCCTTTTATAGGGGTCCGAAGGCATGGTGGAGATGGAGAGGGGGGAAAAAAAGCGCGGCTAATTGATCAGAGAGACAGGTCGTCGGACAAAGAGAGAGAGAGAGCGAGAGAGAGATGCGCTGCTCGTGTGCTCGCCTTGCTTGCTTGCGCCAGATTTTTTTTTTTCCTTGATTTTTTTTTTCGTTTTTTTTTTTCTCTTGACCAACAAATCGACCGTGGAGATGGGTGAGCCGGTGGCGCATGCCGCACAACACAGATTGATTCAAAGATTTTCAATCAGTAGCGAAGGGTGGCTGTCTTTATTTCCCGATTTTTTTTTTTTTTTTCCGAGGGGGTCGTTTTGAGAATTTTGCCTTTGTTCCGTCTCCGAATGAGTGGAAAAAAAACGAACAAAAAAAAGGTTAAAAAAAACGCTTCCAAAAACGCAAGGAAAACAACAAACAAAAGAAAAATCCCAATTTGGTGCCCTGCTAAAAATGGAACTTTTCATCCCTTTTTTTTTTTGCCTCTTTTTTTTCCCGTTTTTTTTTGTTGCCTCTTGCACGTCCCCTCGCATCACTACTAGGCCCAAACATCCGAAAATTGGCTGGGTGGGTGCAAAATAACCGATCGAGTTCAATCCAAAACATATTTCAATCGCTCATCAGCGCGCCGCATTCCATCCACGCCAATCAACACGGTCAAAAAACACGTCGTTCGACTCTTCGCCGTTCTCCAGCGACACCACGCGCTTCTTGACCGCGATGCTCCACTCGCTCAGCCGCTGCTTTAGGAGGCGGATCTGGCTGACGTCCAGCACGCGGGGCTGCACCCACGTGATCTATTAAGAGAGAGACAGAGAGAGAGAGAGAGAGAGAGAGAGAGAGAGAGAGAGAGAGAGAGAGAGAGAGAGAGAGAGAGAGCGGGAGCAAGAGACACGCAGAACACAGGGAAAGCAAGAGGGTGAGAGAAATAAGGAAAAAATCATCAGAAATGGTCGTTGCCTTTCAGAAAAAGAGAAAAAAACATCAAACTTACATTGACGCACTGATCAATCTCGTCAATGCTCCCCCTGACCAAGCCCAGACTCAGCGCCTTCATTACGAGGTGCTCGACTTCGTTGACGGCGACCCGCGTGTCCTTTGAGATCGCCGCGAACGGGAGCTTGCCGCGCTCCTCCTTGCTGCGCCGGAACACCGACTCCATCAGTGTCATCAGGCAGAGCTTCTGGCTCAAAAAGGCGACAGACTTGACGAGGAGGGGCTGCGATTTTTTTTTTTTTTTGAGAAAAAAATTGGGGGTGAGGAAAAAACAAAGAGTAGAAAGACGTTTGTTCCCCCAAACCTCGGTTTTGAACTCGGCGCTCTTTGTAATCTTTTCGTAGCCCTCGTTGTCGCCCGAGTTGAAGCAGAACAGGAACTTGCGGAGCCAGTCAAACTTTGTGTTTTGCAAAACGTCCAGGATGGGATGCATGAGCTGTGTTAAGAGAGCGAGAGAGAAAAATGTGTACTGTCAGCAAAGCGACCTCATTCCTTGTTCAAGAAACGTTTAAAAAACACCCACCAGCTCCCCAAAGTTGTACAGGCCCTCGCCGAGAAGCGCGCTCAGCGCCAGATCGTGGGCGCGCTCCAGCTTCTCCGCCGCGCTCAGATCCTCCAGCGACACCGACGACAGGAACAGCAACGCGTTGTGGTAGTACTGCGGGTACAGCGCTTTCGCCTGGGCGAGAAAAGGGGGAGAAGCAGACTCTTCCGTCAGCTTTCTATCTCTACAAAAAACCAGCCCAAAAAAAAAGCTACCTTGTAGTAATCCGCGGCAACACGGTAAAAGCTAGCATTAATAGACGGCTCAGTCCCGGGCAGCTCGTCAAGGATCTTTTCGCAACGGTCGAGGTCGTCCTTGCATGACTCGAGGTTGCCGAGGGTCAGCTTCAGGTACGCGGCCTCCATGACCGCGAGGACGTACGCATCCTTGTTGTCCTTTGCGTCCTTGAGCCGGTCGACCTGGATCTGGATGAACGCGAGGGATTTGGCGGGGTCTTTTTGGCGGTGCACGCCCGCGTGTGAGTTTCGGGAGTGTTTTAGTTTATTTGTTAGCTCGTGTCGGAAGGTCGAAGGAAATGCCGGTACCGTTCAGGGTCCGAGCCGCTTTTGTGACGTATTGGACGAGCCGGAGCTGGTTGATCCGCTTGGCAAAGTCGACGATGAACTCGTCGTACAGAGGCACGAGGTAGGGTGCGGCGGCCGGGTCGTCGACGAAGGATTCGAGGAGGACCGTGAGCTGGTGCCAGAGTCTGAGAAGTGTTGGTTTTTTTGTTTTTTTTTTTTTTTGTATGAGGAGAAAGGTGAGAGGTCGGTTTGCGGTGGAGGGGATCAGGGAACGGGCGAGCGGGATTCGCCCACGCCCGGGGGTGTGCACATCGGTAAGATGTATCCGCGTTTTTGAGATCGCAAGCTGGGACTCTACCAAAACAACGCACTTTTTGTCGTACAGCTCCTCCATCTTTGTGAACGCGTCCTTCAACGCCTGCGTGGGGGCCGACGATCTCGATGTCTGTAAGTAGACGGTGACATCCTTGTCGATGTCCATTGGCGCTGCGGCGGGGGCCATTTTCGGTGTAAGCGGAGGGCGGGTGGGCTCTGCGCAAGAGGGTCAGATCGTCTGCGCCGCGCGTCAGGCACGCACGAGGATTGGTTGCGAATCTGGGCGCCGATTGAGACCGTTTGAAGACAGGGGACGCCTTTTATCGCGATCTGCTGCGATGGATCGGGAGGCGAACGCTGGCGCGGGGTAGCTGGTCGACTGGGCTACTCGAAAGGGCGGGTTGGGGGATGCAAGTGCTGATGCGGGAATTGGGGGGGTTGCGCGTCCCCGTTCGTGTTCGATTTTCTGACTTGGTCAAGCTGACTGGAAAACGCTGCGCCCCTGCCTTTTCCCACCCACAACGCCCCAGTGCAGACCGTACTGGGGCTCTCGACCGGCCCAACCAACTACACAGTCGTTGCAAACATCAGTGATGTCCAAAAAAGTGAATTTCGCCCGGCGCGACGCCAAATTCTAGTTCCTCCCTTCGAGGACGAGAGCGCTTCAGTGAGGAAAGCCCGGAAGCACTGGCACGTGTGGGTTGCGAAGACGGGCTTGGAGTGCGAGGGGCAGCTCTGAGCGACCACAGGCGGAAGCAGGGCCCCCGTCAGTAGGAAACCCATCCAGCCAAAGGAAGAAGGGGAAAATCGAAAAAAAAAAGGAGATAAGTGCCCCAATTTTGCAGTTTGACGTCGTTCAAAATCATTTTATCACACAACTCTGGTTCGATCCCATCGAGAAGTTTTGGTCCGCCTTGTCAGATCTCAACAATCTTTTCAACGAAAGCCACAGAAAAAAGTGAAGAACTGTGGCGAACATTTTCACTAAGTCCCGGAAGGCCCAGCTGTGCGGCGTTATTTTGGGATCATAACGGCCGAGGCGACGTTGCAGCTGGGTACTGTTTCGAATCCTAGCTCGGGCACTACCTTTATCGTCAAAGAAATTCTGACAATCTGCGGGTAGTTTCTGTTACTCCCTCGAAGATCACATGTTAATCCACGAGCAGTCCGACCTGATGCTGTCGATTGGAACGAATTGGCTTGGTTCAAGTCTTTCCGTCGGTTGATCCAACTCTTCCCCTGGAGCAATGGATCAGCAAGGATTCTCTGCTCGAGAGATCAGTTCTCTCATTTCTGTCGATGGGCGCTTTCTCAAGGGGAACCGATGCCTCTTCGGATCGGGTCATCGATATCGTTAGCCGCGGAGGTCAGGAGGGCGGCTCCGCGAAAGATCTATATTCGGCACGTGCAAGTCAGCTAAACGATAAAAACGCTATAATGGGACCCACCGGAATGAGGAACCAGTTGTCACTTGACACGCGAATTCCAGGGAACATGACAGGCCACTTTCCAGATCGCTCTTCTGCGTTTAAAGAGGAACGTGCAGCTACTGATCTTGGCCTCTACTTTAGGCCTGAAATCTGGAAACTTGACAGGTTCAACCCTTAAGCCCCTAGCTCAAAAATCTCTAATTCCACTTAACACCCAAGCACAAGAGAAGATCTTGCTCGAAACCAGTCACCTGCAGCAGATTCAAGAGGAGCCATGCCCGGTGGTCCAACTATTGACAACGTCCTCTACGGGGTTTCCACTGCCCTAGCCCTCCTCAACTTTGTCGGCACCACGTGGAAAGTCGCGTCCCGTCTGATTTCAAAGGACGGAGACGGAGGAAACAAGAAGGAAAGCGGAAACTACCTGTTTCTGATCGTCGCCTTCTTGTCGAGCGTGCTCTACGCCATCAGTGCCATCATCGCGCAAATTTACCACGAGGTCCGCTTCCTCGTTCCGCAAGTCCGCTACTTTGCCGTTTACCTCATGCTCAACCTGCCCACGGCCATGCTCTACTTCCTCTACGAACGGCGCCTCTCCCTCCTCTTTTCGTTCGTCGGCAAAACCACCGCGCGAATCTACTCAATCGTCCTCCTCACCCTCATCGCCTTCTACCTCGCGATCACCGTCTGGGTATCGTACGAGCACATTCTGTACGCCGTGAACGACTCCGAGGGCGGCTACCACGCGGAACCGCCCAACGGCGAGTACCACCTGGTGATCAACTACAGCGCCGACATGTGCATCGGCTCCGTGATCCTGATCGGCACGGCGCACGCGTTGATCGGCACGGTCCGCGACCAGTTTTCGTCGTCAAACTCGGCGGCGATCTACCGCATCATCCTGGGGTCGGACTGCGTCAAGTACCTCGTGATCGCCGCCATCGAGGCGTACAAGACCACGTGCGCGTCCGACCCCAACGGCGTGCTCGGCACCATCCCGGAGGGCAATGGCGGCCTGCAGCACACGATCGACGCGATCAAGATCGGCCTGATGACGTTCAACCTGTTTGCGCCGGTCGCCGTCGCCCGCACCGTCGCGTCGAAGATTTCCTCAAAGTCGACCGGCGGCGGCGCGTCATCATCGGGACTCAAGTCGTCCATGTTCGGTGGCAAGGGGTCCACGGCGCCGGCTGCTGCTGAAGAAGTCTAGATGGAAGTGGCTCGCTTGCCTTGCGCGTTTTTTATATGTTTATTAGAGAATTCGTCCCAGTATTTTCTTGCGACTCTTCCTTCCATACGAGTCGGCCGCCTTTGGCGTGTCGCGATACTTTTCGCCTTCGGGAGAATGCTCGATCGAATTTGTGGCTCGAGGAATGTTTGGGGCCAGTTTTGCACTGCGAAGTGCCGCGTGTGGGGCGGGAGTGGGTGTATAAATACCAGCGGCCGACCGTGAGAACAAAACCATCTTGCACAGCGAGTTCAGCTTTTCAATCATTTCCGTGTCGTTCGCGGAGAGAGGGGGTTTCACGGTTTTCACACTCGGGGTTGGTGGAGGGAGATTGTAGTTGGAGTAACTTCTTCAGACCACACAGGAAGTGTGATGTTTTCATCGACTATGAGATATAGAGTTTAGGCCTCAGCCGGCGGTAGTGTGAGGCCAGCGAAACCAGTGCCCGGGCCGCGACAGCAAGCTGTCGACAGCGATCGAGCTGGGGTTCAAAAATAATTGTGATAATAGATACGCCGGCAATGCCGGCGGTTAAAGTTATCACACTTTAAAGAACAGATACTACACTTGATCTTAGCCAATAGGCCAGAGAGGATTGTAAAGAACACCGAAATGAGCGGCGGCGGTATTTATACGATTTACCGGGGTTGAATGGCTGCGGACTGCGGCCGGAGAAATTGCCACAGCCCGAACCAACGCAGACATTTGTTCCAACTTCAATAATTGGAGAACCACGTCGTTCGGCCAGGATTCCGTCGTTTTGCTCAATCTGCTGCTGCCCCGAATCGCTCGCTGACCCCGCGTAGCAATTGTCCTTTACAACTCGGACTTGAGACGGCCCGGACAGCTGGGGGAAGACCCATTGCACAACGCGTTTGTGCGAGACTGAACTTGCCGAGTCAAAGTCCGTTGGGGGGCCAGTGGCAGCGCTCGCAGCGGCATCAACTCCTTTTTGCTTTTCCCACATTGTCCTTCTTCTTGAGAGGCTGCCCTCAATCAGCTACAACCGACAAGCGACGGCCCGCCAGTCATGCAGTCCGTCACTCCAGTTCTCGTTAATTGCACCCTCTTTCAGACTGCCACAAGCCCATCACCAAACACTAGCCCAATCAACCTGCAGCGGCGCATTCATCTGTCCACCACCGGCCTGCTCACTCTCATCGCAGCCACCTGCGCCTACCGCGAACGTGGAGTCAAGGGCCAGGCCACACTTGGCGTTCCGCATGCAAAAATTCACACACCTCTCAACAAGGCAATTCGCTCTCACTTTCACACCATCCTTACCGATTCCCTGTCCCAGGCTTGGATGAGGTTTTGGCCGGATTGTGGTGCGGTGCAGGGTCGATGTTTTTGATGCTGTTAGATGGGACCTAGAGTGAATGTGTGTGTGTGTGTGTGTCTGTGTGTGTGTGTAATTGGGTGGGTGGCACGGTTCTCGATCCCCGATCGAATGCTCGCTGTTGCGTAAGCTTGCTCGTGGCACAACCCACGAGGCCTATCGAGACTTTCCTGCATGGATCACAATTATGCGCATTGGGGAATGTTGTCCTGCTGCCCATTTTCGGGAATGTGTTGTCTCGTTCGTGCCGACGACGCTGTCTTTTGCTCTCTGTCTCTATTGCTCTCCCCCATTGCGCACAGCTGGCATATTACATATCCAAAGCAGTGGGGCCAATGATTGAGTCGAATCGAACAATGGGAAGGGAAAGGACACAGTGCCCACACACTTATCGCGCAACGTTATCAACCTGTTTGTGCCTCACAGAACAGGAATCTGCCAGCTATCAGATTTACAGAGACAACAAAACAACAGGAGACAACTAAACTGCCGCATTTGGCAATTCACAAACGGTGCGCATGGCATGGTGAACGGACTCGGGCGCTTTACAGATGGAGCCAAGCTTTCTGGAAGATGCCGTGATAGTAAATACTAATGGGCTGGCTCCGTCGCTGTGACGACTCACCCAAGGACATGTCTTCTGACAGTCTGTCTGCCGGTCTGCCCGCCCCTGTTCGTCATTTACTCCGTCACGCGCGCTGTCCTCTTCGATTGTCTCGCTCAAGAAAGAGACAACAGATAGAATGGAAGACACACCAGTCGTACTCTACACACACACACACACACACGCAGCCAACAGTGCCTGCAAGGCGGTATAAGAACCAAACATTCCCCCTTCTCCCCCTTTTGCACTCCACAACCACCTCTTCCTTCCCGCTCCTCTCCCTGTCGCTTCGTCTAATTCCCCTTAGCACAAGCTGCATACCCCTCGTAATCCTCATCGACGAGCGCTGGGAACGAAAATCCTTTCATCCTTGGAGCTGTGGAGCCGGTCGACGACGCAAATGACCCAACAACAAGAAATGGTCCAAAAATCGGACGGTGTGTATTTTCGTTGCCTTGCATCGCGAACTTTCCCCTTCTTCCCTCGCGACACCGAGGAAAACAAATAAACTGAAATGGCATTCAAATTCTAGGCTATGACCAAGCCGTCATCTCAGAAGCCGAGCTCGAACTCGCGGTCGAGCGCAAGATTGAGCAGGAGAAGATGGGCGCGAACGTTGACCCCGAGAGGTTCGTTCCTTCGCCCGAGTGTCCTCTTGTGACTATTACTAAAGCCCTAAAAACTTCTTTTCTGTTTCCCTCCTCCACAACAAATTATTAGTGGCGAGTACTTGGACGAGATTTACGACATCGTCGATGCGGTCGTCCCGCGCACCGACGACCCCACTCTCCCCGCATTCACATTCCGTGTCATCATTCTTGGTCTCGGCTTCAACATTCTCCTTGCCACGGTTAACACCTTGTTCATGTTCAGGACCAACTACTTTGTACGTTTTCCGTTTCCCCTAGTTTCCTTTGCAACAACTATAAAGCTGACTATTACCATGCTAATCTTTCTGCTCTGCCAACGAATGCAGTCCCTGAACCCCTTCATTGGTGTCCTCATTGCATACCCTCTCGGCATCATCATGTCGTGGATCCTTCCCACGACCAAGTTCTGGGGCGGCCTCACGCTCAACCCCGGCAAGTTCAACCACAAGGAGCACGCCCTCATCTACGTTGCCTGCTCCACGGCCGCATACCCGGCGTACGCCCTGTACAACATTATCGGCCAAAAATACCAGCTCTACCAGGCCGACCTCACGACCGTCGCGTGCGTCTTTTTCGGCATCGTCACCCAATGCTTCGGGTACGGTCTCGCCGGTCTCTGCCGCCGCTACCTCGTTCGCCCCGCCGCCATGCTGTGGCCCGGCAACCTGTCTACCATCGCGCTGCTCAACTCGCTCCACGACACGAGCGGCAACGCAGACGGCAAGCTCAAGCTCTCGCGGTTCTCCTTCTTCTGGATCGTCACGGGCATCATGTTCGTGTGGGAGTTCTTCCCGCTCTTCATCGCGCCCATCTTTGTGTCCATCTCGCTCCTTTGCTACATGGCGCCCAAGCTCTCCGAGAACTCGACCATCCCGCACTCGTACTCCGCCAAGGTGCTCCGCGGCCTGGGCTCGGCGGCGCCGAACGGCGGGCTGGGCTTCCTCGCCATCTCCTTCGACTGGTCGGTAGTCGGGTACCAGGCGCCGATCACGACTCCGCTGTGGGCCTTGCTGAACCAGATCCTGGGCGTGTGGTTCATGCTGTACGTGGTGACGCCGCTGGTGTGGGTGAACAACGGGTTCGGCAAGGACTTTGAGATGGGTACGAACCCGATCGACGGGCCGAACGGGACGGGGCGGTTCCCGCTCGGGTTCTCTCTCAACTCGCCGGCGCTGTTCGACAACAACGGCACGTACGTCGCGTCGCGGTCGCTGGTGGACAAGGCGACACTGACGCTGAAAGAGGCGACGTACAACAAGCTCGCGCCTGTACGGATTACCGCGTACTTTGCCGTCGAGTACTTGGCGTCGTTCATCGTGTTTATCGCCGCGCTGGTGCATGTTGGCCTGTGGTATGGCGCGGACATTTGGCGGCGCTTCCGCACAGCTATCCGCGACCTCGACACGTCGGACGTCCACGCCCGCATGATGGACGTGTACCCGGACGTGCCGGACCTGTGGTACATCATCCTGCTCGTCGTCAACCTCGTCGCGGGTATCGCCGTGTGCCAGTGGGGCGGTTTCGACTTGCCGTGGTGGGGCGTGATTCTCGGTCTCCTTCTTGCGGTTGTATCCATCATCCCGATCGGAACCATCCAGGCCATTTCTGGCCAGCAAATCGGCCTAAACGTCATGTCCGAGTTCCTGATCGGCCTGATCCTGCCCGGGCGCATCGCCGCCGTCATGTCGTTCAAGACGCTGTCGTACATGTCCATGTACCAGGGCCTTCTCCTCGTCGCCGACCTCAAGCTCGGCCACTACCTCAAGATCCCCCCCCGCGCCATGTTCACAGTGCAGCTGGTCGGCACGATTCTCGCCGTGGTCATCAACGTCTTCTTCTCCTTCAACATCTACGAGTCGTTCGGGCGGTCGGAGAAGGAGGAGTACATCGTTCCGGGCGACGCGACGTCTGGCAAGATCTGGAAGCTGCAGTCCGCGGAGCCGCCGGCCGGGTGGTCCGCGACCAACTTCAACGTGTTCCTGAACGCGGGCGCGATCTGGGGGGCGATTGGCCCGGCACGATTCTTTGGCCCGGGTTCGCCGTACGTGGCGACGCTGTGGGGGTTCCTCGTCGGGTTCGTTGCGCCGTTCTTCCCGTGGGTGATGCACAAGTTCTACCCGAACGGGTTCTGGCACCTGGTCAACATCCCGATCCTGGCCGTGTTCCCCGTGCAGGTCGGCGCGTTCCGGTCCGACATGATCACGCCGCTGGTCCTGGGTATCGTCGTGAACTACTTTATCAAAAAGTACCAGCACGACTGGTGGAAGAAGTACGCTTACGTTATGTCGGCCGCGTTCGACTCGGGCACGGCCATCGCCATCACCGTCACGTTCTTTGCGTTCACGTTCAACGCCGAGCACCAGATCATCCTGCCTTACAGCAAGGTGCAGTTCGCTGACGGCGAAGGCTGCGCTCCCGACTACTTCTTGACCTGCTCCGGCAACTACAACTACGGCAGCGCCTTTGGCAACACGTACGACCTTGCCGAGGACGCGTACTGCAGCAGCATCAACTTTGGTGGCGAGGCTGCTTGATAGGCCAAAAAGCAAAAAACTCTCAAAACACTTAGCTCGTGTGCCGCCTTCATACTCTACTTTTCTTCTTTTAGCGATGTGGATTTGCTTTGTTTTTCTGGTAGCCTTTCTATGCTTTCTTGTTGCCAAACTCGCCACCAAGTAACCGCCACCTTCTCAACTTTCCCTTCCCCCAACTATCGCTCTCCCACCTTTCGAAATTGACCTTATTTTACCACCAACCCCACCCCACCCACCACCCCGTGCTCCCCCTGAATGTAGTCTGAACCGAGAGGAAGGTTCGCCTGCACCTGTACGCAGAGCCCTTCTACTGCTGGGAGCGGAAGCGAACGAGAAAAAGGGGGAGCGCCCACAAGACGCTCTCTGTTTCTCTCGTCCTCCTTCCAATTGCCACCCCGGCAGGTTCTCTGGTTTTTCAGACGTTGTCAGGCGCACATTGGACAAAAAAATGGCTGCTGCGTGCGGGGACCTTCAACGGAAAAAAGAGTAACAAAGATTTCGTTTGAAAAAGCAACAGCTGAGGCGAGAGGATCACACCTTTGTTTCAAAGAATGCGCATCGCACAACCGTTCAACTCGAATGTGGAAAAAAAGAGCAAAACAAAATCACAAGAGGCAACCCAGGAAACCACTCACAATTAAACACATGCACAAAAAAAAAAAAAAAAAAAAAAAACCCATTTCCCACTGCACTACGAAAACAGGCCGGCAGCCCACATAGTCCCGCATCAACGCCAACAACATGACGCTAGGCGGGGGCGGCGTGCACCACCACCTGATCGACCAAAACAACTCCCAACGACCCGCGACCCGCGACAAGCGCCCTCAACCCGGCACCCATCTCGGCCGGTGACTTACCCGTCCACAACAGCGTGACGGACGCGGCAATATTAGTGACGGGGTAAACCACCAGACACGCGCCGGCGGCCTGGACGGCGGTGTCCGTAATTCGCGCGGGGGGGGGGGGGCGCGGATGGCGATCGACCTGCGCGGCGGCCGCCGCAGCAACGACGCCAGTGGGTGGGTAACTGCGCGTTGCAAACAGTAGCATTCGCGCGCAACGCAGGAGCATCTTGGCGACACGCTTCTTCTCCGCCGCCACAGACACGTACAACCTGCCGATTCCGGCTTCGGCCCAACGCCGCCTGCGCCGGTCTTCGAGCTGCTCGGTGGGGAGGAGCCCGTCGCATAGCCAAGGGTTGACGGCCGCGGCGTCGATAACGGATTCCGGAGGGATTCGTTCGGGGCTGTAGGGGCTGCGCATGTCCATGGTGGTCACGGTCGAAAGGCGCAGCGCAGAAGCGATTTCAGCTTCACAGTCCACTGTCCAGGGCGTCCATTCCGAGCATCGGACCACATCCAGCTTGCAGTGGCGCGAGGCCGCGAACAACGCTGCAACGCTGCTGGCGCTGAAGGGGCCGCGAAGAACGAGTTCGCGGAGGTTGGCGCCACGGCTGAGGACTTGAACGATGCGTTGGACCGAGGTGTCGGAAGGAGACCATGGCAAAGTAAGAGACTGCAGTGGCGAGGAAGATAGATATCCAAGCGCATGGCGGACGCGGGCTCCCATAGTTTCTTCTAATCTTTTCACAGATGACCGTATGATCAAAGAGACCAGACACTTCGATCGCAGGAGGGCGTCGACGGCGTCAGCGACGACTTCTTCTTCCAAGAGGACTTGGCCGTCCATTCTGTCGCGACTGTATCGAATTGTCAATTCCAGATGCTTCAGTTGATTCTGTCCGCCGGATGCCAGCCCCGCGATAAACGCTGGAAGGCAATCCGTCCAAATACGCAATTTCAGAGACTTGATGTTTGGCGACAAGGAGACCACGCGTCCCAATCCCCCAGCTACCGCTTCAATGGCCAAATAGTCTCGTTCAAAGTGCAGCTCCTCCACCGAACGAGCCTGAAACAAGCACTCCAGTTGCCTTTTGAAAAGGACCGGATCTTCCCATTTCCATTTAATTCGCTGCATATTCAAGGTTTGAATGCGGCAAGATGGAGAGCTCAAAAACTCTCCGACAGTGAAGAGGCTCTGGTCACTGAGGTCGCAGAAAAATGCGACTGATTGAACGCGAAACGATGACGACGTATGGAAAAATGCCGAGTTGAACGTTTCGAACACAGCAAGGTATGCCTGGTCGCCGTTGATGGAGAAGTGGACGTCCAATGGGATCGGGTGTGGAATCGCATTGATCGAGTGATGCCGCAGTATAGCATTGAAAAAGGCGACCGCCGGCATGGGTTCATCCGTGTCCTTGTTGACCAAGCTGTACAGCTTGTTCATGCCATGGCGAATCCACAGCTTCTTGGTCTTGTCGAATCCGATGCCGATGTGAAGCTCGGACCACGGACGCGCCGAAAGCATTTGTTCCACGAAACGGTCTGCCTCAGTTCGAATTCGCACGCGATGTGAAGTGTTTCCCTCGTAGAAGGCGAAAGGCTAGAACGTGATGCGCACGGGGGAAACGGGAGGAATGGAGGCAGAAACATGAGACCACGGATTATTGGGTAAGCGGCTGCGAGCCTTACATGTCTCTTCAACAGCGCCATGATGTAGGGATTCAATGACGCCATATCGAGGAGTTGTTGGCCGATCGAATTCGAAAATAGAACTGACTTTGGCGCCACTTTCGAAGCTGGGGGACCGTGACGTTTGCAGAGAGATTGGGGAGATGCCAGTAGATTCGACAAAGTGGAGGGGCGGTGAGCCGAAGTCGTGATCGCGTAGCGTAGTGCGGACCTAGACGCGGATGGGGCGCAGCCGTGCTCACAACCGAAAAAAGGCCAAATGCGCGCCACCAGCTTCGCCTTCCTCTAACGCCGTCGAGGAGATCGCTCCCTTCTTCCCTCCCAACCAGCGCCACGCTTCATCGCCTCCCGCTGCTTCAGGCAGAGTCCTTCCGCAACAGCTCCGCTCTCGAGTTTGACGTCGTCAGCAGGCGCAACGACACTTTAAACCATGTGTCCAAGAGAGCAAGTCGCTGGTGCGCACCAATCCATCCATCTGCGCTGCGACCGTGGCGGTGCACGTGGGGCAGCTTCCAAAGAAAGATCTGGACCCAATACGCGTCGATGCGCCCGTTTAGTGTCCCGGTAGAGCAAAGGACAATCAGCGATCCGTACCGTCCGGCGGCGCAGGTCACGAGCAACGTCGTCCACGCCGCTCCCGACGCCGTTGGCGGACCGTCAAGGTATGTGGAGAATGTGAATCCGAGCCCGCTGTCCGACTTTATAACGCGATAGATTTTTGCACGGGGATGGTTGCGTCTGTATTATAGGGAGGCGTGGTGGGTTCGTAAAATGTGTTGGTATTGACTCCTCGAAATTTATATCGTTATGCACTACTAAGTATATCCATGATGCTCCCATCTCGTTGGAAGCCATGCTCAGAGTAATGAGTAAAGTTTTTTCAGCGGATGCGCCCGGCGGAAGAAATGTGGGGACTCTTGAACTGGGTGTGATTACATGTGAACAGAACAGAACACAAGTTTTCCGGCACCTTTTCGCTCACGCGTGGCTGAGCCACCGTGAAGCATGGCCCAACGACCCGACGAGGAACGGACGCCCACGAAGGTGGCGATCGTGGGCGATGGGGCATCCGGAAAGAGGAGCCTGCTGCGCGCATTCGTCGACAGTTGTCCAGATGTGAGCGATCGTTGCGATTGGGGGGACCGAATCACCGCGATCAACGGCTATTTCTGACCTGCGCTATCTTGCCAGAGCGTCAGAATCGATGATTCGTCTGCAACCGTTCACATCATCGCTGATGGACAGACCGACACACTCGAGCTCTGGACGGACGGCTCCTACGACCGACTTCGACCGCTTGTCCTAACCATCAGCACCGTTGTGCTGATCTGCTTCAGTGTCATTTCGCCGATGTCATTTGAGGACGTTGTAGAAAGGGTTTGTGTTGAGATTTTCTCTGCCGTGGGTGAATAGTCAATTCACTCACTCGCAGCAATCGAAAAAACACAGTGGATGCCAGAGGTTGACTACTATTGCCCACCGCGACACGTTATTTTGGTTTGCTGCAGGAAAGATTTGAGAGAGGATGCAGAAACCGTGGCGTACCTGTCGCAATACCATATGACGCCGATCACAACGTTTCAGGTGACCGTTTATAACTTTGTCCATGAGTGAGAATGGGGAGTGTTTCTTCGGAAAGGGGGTGTGTGATTGGATTCTTTCCTTCTTACGATGGTGCACTCGCACCCCTTTCCACCGGCTGCAGGGCATCAAAGCAGCTGCACGAATTGGAGCTTACCGCTACGTGGAATGCAGTTCACTAACAGGTGAAGGTGTGAAGGAGTTACTGGAGCACGCCGCGCGGGCTTCGCGCATCACCCTCGAACGAGGGGCTACACAAGCCGACCGCGAGCGGGAACGAAAGCGACACCGCTATCGGAGCAGGTGCATCGTGCTCTGAGGAATTTGTTCATTACAAGTTTAGCTTGCGTTTTTTCTTTCATCTTGCTTGGCTCGACCTTTTTTGGGACGAAGGGGAAGCCAATATAAGGGCTTTGAATACTTTCGCGCTCCTTGGCTTCTTTGGATCCATCGGTAGTCGCATCTCGGGGGAAGAGAAGCTCATTGTTGGAGTGAGCAACACTTACTCCATCGTTGCACCCAGCGAAAGAAAAGTGCAGTGGCGAATTTTAAGTGAGAACTTGCTTTTGGTTTCAGGGGTGGCTGAGCAACCGAGGAGTGCACCAGACTGGACCAGGAAGCCCGTGCAGGTGGCGAGCATGGGCGACGTGGCGTGCGAAATGTCGACGCTGATTAACGCGTTCGCCGACAGTTACCAGAAGTGAGGGATCGGTTTGATGACGGGACCCCTCACTTTCTGCTCAATCTGAATGTGGTTGGAAAGCGTTGTCGAACAGTTTTGCCTTTGAATTCGTCTGCTTGTGGTGGAGTCATTCCGTCTGACTTCCAAAGAAAAATATTAAGTGGGTGCCAGCCGTGAACAACATTTGGCCGCCGCGACACATCATTCTAACGCAGCGATTGCAGCGCACCTGGCTGAACACGATGCGAGGCCGATCACAACTTCGCAGGTTTTATTTGCTTTGTGAATGTTGCCCTTGATTGAAAGTGTGATGCGCCTGTTCCCTATTTCCCCCTGCTGGGTATTTTGGCAGCCGCACGAATAGGTGCGTACCAGTACGTGGAGTGCACTTCGTGACGGGTGAACGTGTGAATGAGTTACTAGAGCACGGACGACGTCGATTACCCGACGGAACCAGGAACGCGGCGCTGCGAATGGAGCGGGTGCATTTTGCTTTGATGCTTTTGGATTTCGACTGCTTTTATTACTTTACACTTGCTTGGCTCGACCGCGTTCGCTTGCGAGATTTGCGGTTTTCTTCAACTTTCGTTTTTGGCCTCATTGGACAAAGTCTGAGGTGGTGTGCGCGTTTGGAGACCTTAAAATCGATGGGTTGATTTGGAATAAGTTGAAGTTAGCGGCTTACATACGGGTTGTTGAACATTTGAAATGCTTAGTACTACGAGAATCGCACAAAAATCATACCCTCATCGATTTCATTCTTGATAAGGATTGTATTATACACGAGTTTGCGGCTTCTTGGGCGCGCGTCTCGACCCACGATGTACGACCGGATCTCCGCAGGACCTCTAACATTGCACGCTCTCGATCTGAAGGGCCAACAACATTCACACGTGAAAAATGAAACCGAGAGGGAGGAAAAAAGCCCAGGCGCAGGCACGTGACCTCAAGCTGCTTTTTTTTTTTTTTTTTTTTTTCGCGTGGTGGCGTGGTCTGGCTTCCTTCCTTTTTCGGCGAAAGCCAAGCGTCCATTCAACACAAGCAAAAGCAACAGAAGACAACCTCCGAACCCCTTCCTTACCGTCTTTGTGCCATTGGGCAAGCGACAGACTGCCCAAAAAGAGGGGTGTGGGTGGGTGGTTCGGGTTCGGAGCGGCTGGTGGAATCACATCGCTCATTGTGACAAGGCGGCTTCACACCGCCACCCGCTCGCTGGGAGAGAGACGTATAAAAACAAGCCTGCCCAACTCCCGCTTCACCCACAAGAACAGCAACAACAACAACAACAACAACAGCCTCCACACCAACCCCACCACCCCGTCGTCCACCGTCTCTGTCCTCAACAACCCACCCACAATCAGCCGCACGCAACAATGACTAACGAATGTGAGTCCACCGCTCGCGATGCTTGATAACCTTCCCAGCCACCCCGATTGTCCGACGCGTCCGCCTCCGCCACCGCGTTTGATCTTTGCACCACTCCTCGCGTCATTGTCCCACTTCATGCTTTAATGACCGCTTTCACCACGCAGGGCAACCCCAAACGAACTACACTGCCGGCTCTCGAGTGACATATGAGGGTGTCACTTACACGGTTATCCAGGTATTTCTGTGCCAGAGGCCCGTCTTCTCGTTGGGACGGAGAGCGTTGCTGACGTCGACGTTGATTGTAGCCCCACATGTCGCAAGTCGGATGGCAGCCTCCGGCAACCCCGGCCCTCTGGACCCGCGTTTCGGACGGAAATGCTCCGTCGTATGGCGGTATGGCTGGCTACACTCAACCGCAGACGGGATACGGTGCGCAACAGACAGGATACGGCGCCCCGCAGACCGGCTACAGCGCACCTCAACCTGGTTACGACGCCCCCCAAACATACGCCGCATCTGGCTACGACTCCCAGCAACAGCAGGCGGCTCCTGCTGAACAGAAGGGTCCCAACACGGCGATGGTGGGTTTCACATCGTGGTTCCGCAACACGCACTGCAGTCATCTAACCTTTTCGCGCAATCCCCACAGCTCGTCGGTGGAATCATTGCTGGCGCTGCGGTCCTCGGCGCTGGGGCGTACGCCGTGCACAAATTCTCAGAGAACCACTCGGAGGATCAGAAACAACAGCAGTGGATCCAGGCCGTCTCAGCCCAGCAGCAGCAAACTCGAGGTGGGCCGGTCTACTGGTGCCTGTGCGAGGGAAAGAACATTCCGAACGACGCTATCCAGCTCGGCACCGACAGCGACGGCGAGCCTCTCTACGCCGGCCGCTGCTACTTCCAGAATGGCGTGCAAATCGGCAAAGCCGGACGGAAGTTTGGCCTGAACATCCCATTTGTATGTTGCACGCATCGGGACAGTTTGGTCCTTCTTCTAATTACTTCTTGCTCCTTCACGAAAATAGGGCGGCAAGGAGGTGAACCTCCAAAAGGGGTACCAGGTCCTCTGTGGAAACCCGAACGCAATCAAGATGGTTGCCACCCAGGGCTGCGCCAACCCGCAATCTCTCGGCTGTCGTGTTGTCGAGGGCGGCAACGAGGCCGACGGCACTCCTCTCTTTGTCGGAGTCGTCGACATGCCCGGCAAAGGCGTCTGCCCTGGCAAGATTGGACCCAAGATCAATGGCATTTTGGTTCCGTACGGTGGGAAGGAGCAAACCTACGGCACGTACCGTATGTTGGCAATGTGAATCTACCTTGCCTCGTACCGTTATGCGTACCTTGCTACTTCATCTTTTTTTTGCATTCATTCTTCTGACATCTTTTTCGGTTTCGCGTTTGGCATGGCTATTAAGTGAGCTAGGGAAAATAAAACCCACCAGCAACAAGCATATTGATTAGTCAAGCGAACTTGCGCCTGGCCGAAGTGACTCCGTGCGAACGGGCTGGGCGATGGGTGGGTGGGTTGACGGTTCACTAAACTGGGCCACTGAGACACCGTGTCAGCACGGATGGACGGATTGGCACAGATCCGACCATCCGTTCTCTGACGCACCGCTTACCCCTACGCGCCACTGCAAGCTGGACGTGGTCCGATGCTGGGAATGGACTCTGTGGACTCTGGACTCTGCGCCGGAAATCGTCCCGGCGCTGCACCTCTCGACCCTGGCCGTAAGACGAAATCGCTCGTCAGGATTTCGGGACTTACAGACCGCTTCGTTAAGGGGGATAGCGAGAGGATGGACATAGTCATTGGAATCCAGAAAAATGAATGGTCAGGCCATTGTTATGACACTAAACAACACTGCCAGTACGGGCGGAACGATTCCGCCCGAAGCACCGTCAGGCGTTGCGGTAAGACGAAATCTCTCTTCGCGAGGGGAGGGTGGACATGCTCATTGAAGTGGAATCAGAGAAATCAAGGGTCAAACATTTGTAATTACACTAATCCACTCTCGGTCCACCATTTTAGCACACCCAGGTTGGCGCAACTCTCCAGAATTCGACTGGGAGAGAACAGCATATCCCATCCACTGCCTTTCCACCACTCCAAGACCGCCACATGTCCGTACTCTGTGGCAGAATACAGTGCAGCAGGCGAGTACCGTAGCTCCAAGCCACTGTCCTTCCACCACTGGAGGCTCTCCACGTGCCCGTTCTGGCACGCCATCTCGATCGCGAGGTTCGTGTACCGCAGCGCGATGCCAGAGTCCTTCCACCACTGCAACACGTCTACACGGCCCTCCCTGCTGGCGAAGTCGACCGCAAACTTTGGCTGCATCTCCAACTTGATGCCGCTCTCGTGCAACCACCAGTCGAGGACGGCAATGTTCCCTGCGCTGCTGGCCAGAGAGAGCCCGCGCCACAGGTGCAGTTCGGTGAAGTCCCTCTCAGCCGCTGCCCACCACCGGAGGATCTCGATGTTTCCCTCAATGCAAGGATGCGTGATGGCCTGGCCGGTGCAGCGCGGCTGGAGGCCGTTGGCTTGGCAGTAGCGCCACAACATATCGAGGAGGTAAGTTTCGTTGCACCTGCTGGCGACGTCAAACTCGAGGGCGTAGCTGTTGCGGAAGGACTCTGCCTGAAGCAGCGGGAGGCGATGAAGCGTGGCGAAGCGAAAGCGCTGGTTGGGAGGGAAGAAGGGAGCGATCTCCTCGACGGCGTGGGGAGGAAGGCGAAGCTGGTGACGGCGCAAGGCGCACATTTTGCTTTTTTTCGCTTGGGACCATGGGGCTGCGCCACATACAGTAAATGCACCGTGTCTCGGTCCCACTCTGGCACTTCGCGATCACAACTTCGGCTCACTCACTGCTCTTCCACTTCGTGGTCCATATCATCTACCGGTATCCCCTCGCGCGACCGCACCGAAAACATCGCGTTGCCCCCGCTTCGAAGGCTGAGCCAAAGTCAGGCTCGACGTGCGAATTCCATCCGGGCCTAAAACTTCCACGTATGGCGCCATGGAGCGCCTTTGCCTCAGCGCCGTTGGAGAGAAATGTGAGGAATGCACCTGCTTACCCAATAATCCGTCGTCTGATGTACCTGCCTCTAGTCTTCCCGTTTTCCCGTGCGCATCATGTTGTAGTCCTTCGTCTCTACGAGTCAAACACTTCACATCGCGCGCGAAGTCGAAATGAGGCAGACCGTTTCGTGGAAATAATGCTTTCGGCGCGTCCGTGGTCCGAGCTTCACATAGACATCAGTTTCGACAAGACCAAGGAGCTGTGGATTCGCAATGGCATGAACACGGATTCGACCCGACGAAGATTCGCAATGGCATGAACAAGCTGTACAGCTTGGTCAACCGCGACACGGTTAGACCTATCCGGCGGTCGCCTTTCTGCAGGCTATACTGCAGCACCCCTCGATCAATGCGATCCGACACCCGATCGCATTGGACGTGCACTTCTCCATCCAAAGGCAAATCCTGCTGTGTTTGAATCGGAATTTTTCGATCCGCCGGCACCGTTTCGCGTTCAATCAATCGCATTCTTCTGCGACCTTAGTGACCAGAGCCCCTTCACTATCGGAGAGTTCTTGAGATCTCCATCTTGAGCATTCAAACTTTGGGTATTCAGCCAACCTGGTGGGAATGGCAAGATCCCCTCCTCCTCAACAATCCACTTTTAATGAGGCATACCAAAAAGAAGCGCCTCAAACTTCTGATTGTACGCGAAAAATCTCGGCTGTGGATGTTGGGAGCTACGGCTCAATGGTAACCTTAGTGAGGTTTGAGATACTCAGTATTGCTCGCAAGTCACCTCATCTTATTTGTCCACTCATAAGGAGATGGCTGCTGTCGGAAACGAGAACATACGGTATTTGCGAAGTCACAAGCTTTATTGAGCCAGCTGCGTTCAAGGGTAATATGAAGAGAAAAACTGAAAGCGAGCTTCGAATTCCCTTAAGGCGTTTTCATCAAACACAGAATTGCACCAATGCACCAAGAGGGTTTTCGACTTTAGTACGAGAACGCCAACCCTCCCGACGCACCAATACTCTGTCCCGTGATCCAGCGGCTCTTGGGATCCAGCAGGAACGTGACCGCCGCAGCAACGTCCTCGGGCTTGCCAAATTCTCCGAACGGCGTTGAATTCACAGCCATTTCTTCAAAGCCGGCAGTCATGTCGGTCTTGGTCATGCCCGGCAAAACGGCGTTCACCCTGATCTTGCGCGGCGCGAGCTCGACGGCGAGCGCCCTGGTGTACGCGTCCATCGCCCCCTTGGACGCCGTGTAGGCGGTGTGGTTGGGGAACGGGACGCGCGTGACCGCAGACGAGATGTTGACGACGCTGCCCTCGTTCACAATGTGCGGGACAGCCGCCGACGTGACGTAAAGGAACGAAAACACGTTGGCCGCAATCGTTTTCTCGATTGTCGCAAAGGGCGCGGTCACCGGAGCGGGCTCGTATATGGCGGCGTTGTTGACCAGACCGGTGATCTTGCCAAACCGCGCGACGGTCTCGTCGATGAGCTTGGACGCGCCTTCCGGAGTCGACACGTCGGCCTGGATGGCGATGGCGTCGCCGGCGCCGAGCTGCTTGAGTTCCTTGACGAGGGCATCGGCGGCAGCGGCGGAAGCCTTGTAGTTGATGACGACGGCAGTCGATTTGTCTGCGAGCTGCTTGGCGATGGCGGCGCCGATGCCCTTTGCACCACCGGTGATGACAATGACACGGTCAAAGGACATGATTCTGTGTGAGAGAGAGAAAGTAGACTAGCTTGTTTGAAACGAAAAGGTGGGAGGCTATCTGACAGGAGCTGAGGGGAAATCGAGGGAGAAAGGCGCTTGCTGACTGAATGGTGCAGCCCCAAAGCGAACCCTTCCGTCGTTTTATACTCTTGCTGACGTTATTGATTGCAAATCATTTACCGCCTCACCTTTGTGAAGTGATCGCACGGATTACAAATCGTAGCCACAGAGTGACTAATTTCAATGATGTCGGGAAATGGAAATTGTCTGGTGCGGAAAAAAGGCTCTCCCTGCTGCAAGCCCCCGGTAACATGCTTTGATTTGAAATCACGGGCAACACGAAAAAACCACACGAGAAAATACTCCGACCAAGCCCAACCCCACTGATCTGTTCAATTGATGAAAGCTGCGGCGGAGTCCACTCTCACTGACTCGTGTAATGGTTCCCTCGTTCGTACAGTTAGCAATGCACCAAGAGCTTTGTAGGAGGCTTTCGACAACGGCCCCTGAAACACCAAACGCAAAGACGTGGCCAGTGGCTGGGCCGTTCGAATGAAACTGCTTGGTGTGAGCGATCCTCCATTCATGATTGCTCACACAAAGCAATCCCATTCAAAAGGCCAACCCACCGGCAGGTTCCTTTGCGTTTGGTGCTTCAGTAGCCCAAAGGCAGACTTGATGCCAAAATAATTGAACGAAAGAAGCCCTGTGCGGACACCATTTGCTCATTTGGATGGATGTCTCTGTTGCAGATGGGGACGTAGGCCAGTCGTGAGATTTGCGGTACAATTAAGGACTGGTGGGGTGGGTGAATCATACGAACCTACGCGTGTCTTATTTGTGAAAAACGGCCTGTTGTCGACCAACTCGCCAACAGTCGAGTGGACAGTGCGGTGCTCGAAGCGAATGCTTTGGCAGTGATAAATGGTGCATCAATTGCGGGTACCCATTTGGCCGTGTGTGCAACAGCCTGCCGTTGTGGGCAAGACACCGGATGGGGGGAGGCGGCGGAGAGGTGGGGACGGGGGGACGATTGGGCGGTCACGTAGCAGCAGTAGCGGCAGCTGGTTGGCCTTCGTGTTTGCGAGCTTGTCTGTCTCCAGCAGCCAAGTTGTGGCGCAGCACGTCTCCTGTTAACGAACGCGCTCACTCCCTCGGAACGGATCCGATTGTCGATCGTCGGCGTCGAAGCGCAGATGAGCGGACATGCATGGAATGGAGTACGCTTGCCCTCTCGATCACCCGTGTTGTCTGAAGCAATACCGCTGCCCCCCTGTGCTCCTGATCATCCGCATATGCGTTCGCATTACTTAGTCCTTCTTCTTCGAAGCGGGCGTTTCCCTTCACACGCGAATCCGCAGCGAAGCGGACCGTTACGTCCAGCGAGTAATTGTAGAGCCTGCTCCGTCCTCGCTTAATATCTACATCGGTCTCAGCAGGGTCAAGCGGTTGTGGATGCCAGCCGGCTTATTCCAGCTGTATGGCAAGGTCAAAGCCATGATTGAACCCATGCCGGCGGTCGTCTTTCTGCAGGCGATACTGCAGCATCCCTTGATCCAATCAATCCGACGCCCGATCCAGTTGCGGATGCACTTCACCATGCTTCAAGACGAGGCATACCTGAAAGCATTTGAAACGTTCAACTCGGGGTTTTTTGGTCCGTCTTCACCGTTTGGCGTTCAATCAGTTGGAATCGACTTTGGCATGCACGAGAAAAGCCTTTTTACTATCGGAACGTTCTTGAGCTCTCCGTTCTGCCGGATTCGAGCCTTGAGTATTGAGCGGATTTCATGGCGATGGGAAGATCCAGTCGTCCTCGAGAAACAACTGGATTGCTTGTTTCACGCCCGATCAATAGAAGAGCTGCATTACGACGTAGGAACTCTTGGCATCGAAATCGTGGCCAAGGGGTTGGGACGCCGAATTTGCTTGTCGCCAAACATCAAGTCTCTGAAACTGCGCATTTGGGAGGATTGCCTTCCAGCGTTTGTGACGGGGCTGACCTCAGCCGGAGAGAATCGACTGCAGCACTTGCAATTGTCGATTCAATACTATCGAGAAAGGGATGGTATGGAAGCCTACTTGCACTTTGAAGAAGTTGTTGCTGACACTATTGACGCACTCTTGCGATCGAAACACCTGCTGTCTCTGGCCCTAATGTGTGTTGAACTATTGGGAGAAAACAAGGGAGACCGCATCCGCCACGCACTTGGATATCTATCCTCATCGCCTCTGCAGTCTCTCTCCTTGCCGTGGTCACCTTCAGACGCCTCCGTCCTCCACCTCATTCAAATCCTCACCCGCGGCGCCAACCTCCGCGAGCTCGAACTTGGCGGCCCACTCAGCTTCGCCAGCTTCGCAGCACTGCTCGCCGCCTCGCCCCGCTGCAATCTGGACGTGGTCCGATGCAGGTGGCAGCCGAGCTGGGAGCCGGACTCGGCAGCACCAATTGTCTCGGCGCTGCGTCGCTCGACGCTGGCCGTCGTGGGCCTGCCCGCCTACTCCACCAGGCAACTGCCCCCGGAACTGCGTCTGGGCAGAGTAGTTACAGATGCCGCGGCGGCGAACCCTGGCTGTGCCACGGGTTCCTGCCCGTCGCGACCTCGATTACGCGCGAAGAAGGCAGTGGGCCACCGCCAACGGGGTCGGCCCGGCGTACGTGTCTGTCGCGGCGGAGAGGATGCGTGTTGCGCGGACGATACTACACTGCGGACGGCTGCTTTTGCTTGCGAAAACCAGCTTCCCTCCGACGTCTCCTGCCACCGTGCCCGTCGACCGACGGCGCCCGCTGCCACGGGTCGTCTGGGAGTTAGTCGTTGAGGCGCTGATGAGCGGCTGGTTCCTCCCGCGGGACATTGCAGACGTGGTGGTTGCAATGGGCGACCGGCGGTCGATCGGACGCCTTCTCCGCTGCAGTGACTGGTACGGACAGATGGGGGAGCGGGCGTTTGTGTGGAGGTGCGCCGCGTTTCGAGAGGCGGTAAAGGAGGAGCCATAAGAGGAAACCGGGTTTGATTGCAATACAACTTGGGGTCCAAATTTCTGAGATCTGCGGTGCTGCATACTGCAATACCAGAACGGGTCCAGCTTTCTTTGTCGGTAGCATCCGAACCGCTTTTCGTGGACGCGAAGGAAGCGGTCAAGTTGTCGCGCGATGCTCCGACTCACTCTTTGCATTGTCAAAGCAAGTCCTGCATCCAGCGTTGCGCGCCCCTCGACCCGAACGATCCTAATTGACAAATATTGACGGCGACTTGCGGTATACCCTGCCCTACCACAATCAGTTCTTTGAGACGATCGCGGCAACGCGCGATTTGATGGGCCGCCTGAAGTGGCCAACAACACATTCCGAGAAGGAAGGCATCTAAGCGAACTTGACAAAAGTTTTTTAAGATTCACTTTCTCTTCCACACAGTGGTCGCGTTCCTTCTATTTCACAAATTGGAGCGATTTCCAATGGTAAGCAGTGACTGCTACGGGCAGGTGGAGGAGCGGGCGTTTGTGTGGAGGTGCGCCGCGTTTCGAGGAACGTTGAAGGAGCAACGTTGAGAGAAATATTGATTGAAATTGAACTAGTTTGCTGGCGGGTCCAAACTTGTGAGATCTCCGATCCTGGCTATGTGCAACAGAATAATTTCGGCCCTGTGTATTTCTGTTTTGTGTTGAGAATCTCGTGTTTCATTTGCCCCTTTCCAACACTTCTTCCATTGGCTTCTTTCACAGCCATTGTTTGGTGTTTGGCCGTTCTATCCGAATTCGCTCCGATTTGTGAAATAAAAGGAACTTGACTATTATTTGGATGTAGACTAGCTTTGGGAATGCGTTGCTTGCTACTTGAGCCGGTCTACTATCGCCCGCTGCCGCCATCGTCCAAAGAGCTGATTGGGGTACTACCGCAAGTCGCCGGTCACTTCCCCACAACTGGTTGCCCACGCCAGACCAAAAACAACAAACTCGCACACACACACACACACACACACACACACACACACACACACACACACACACACACACACGCTGGAGGTCGTGCGCGCGCGTTTAATCGTCCGAAGCGGACGAGACGAAAGAATTCATGGGTGGGAACAGGGCCGGCCACTCGCAAATCGAAATCCGTACTTGCTCAACTAATGTCGTGCGGTGCCGGCTCCCACGGCTGGCCCGCAGCAGGTAATAGTTCGGAGGACTCCCAAATACCTTCTTACAAGCTAAACAAAACCGCGCTCTGTCAGCCTGTGTATCTATCTGTCCATGATCTCGACCGAATTACCCATGTTTGCCGAGCGAGCGTGGTATCACAGTTGACATTGCCTTGTGGAAGGTCTGACGCTATACTTTCCGCACTCTTGATGGTATTTTCTTTTTTCTAATGCTTTAGCTCGACACATCGATCTGAAACGTTTCTACACCGAGCAGAACTAATCACAGAGGGAGAGGCGGTTGTGCCTCAGGAATTTGGACCGGCAAGTAATCAAGTTCTACATCGATCAATACCACTTTTGTTCTCTCAAGGATGCTCCTTCAACGTCTCTCGAAACGCGGCGCACCTCCACACAAACGCCCGCTCCTCCATATGCCCGTACCAGTCGCTGCAGCGGAGAAGGCGTCCGATCGACCGCCGGTCGCCCATTGCAACCACCACGTCTGCAATGTCCCGCGGGAGGAACCAGCCGCTCATTAGCGCCTCAACGACTAACTCCCAGACGACCCGTGGCAGCGGGCGCCGTCGGTCGACGGGCACGGCACCAACGCTGGTGGTGGCAGCAGTTGTGGGCGGGTAGCTGGTTTTCGCAAGCAAAAGCAAGCGTCCGCAGTGCAGTATCGTCCGTGCAACACGCATTCTCTCTGCTGCGACCGACACGTACGCCGGGCCGACCACGTCGGCGGCGGCCCACTGCCTTCTGCGCGCGTCATCCAGCGTCACGGCGGGCACGAGCCCGTTGCAAAGCCAGGGATTCGCGGCCGCGGCATCTGTTAATACTCCTTTCGGACGCATTTCCGGGGGCAGTCCGCGAGTGGTGTAGGCTTCGATGAGCAGGTCCACGACGGACAGCGTCGATCGACGCAGGGCCCAGACGATTGGCGGCACCGAGTCCGGTTCCCAGGTCGTCCGCCTCTTGCATCGGACCACGTCGAGCTTGCAGCGGGGCGAAGCGGCGAGCAGCGCTGCGACGCTGGCGAGGCTGATTTGGCCGCCGAGCTCGAGTTCGCGGAGATTGGCGCCGCGGGTGAGGATTTGAATAAGGCGGATAACCGAGGCGTTGGAGGGAGACCACGGCAAGGTGAGGGATTGCAGTGGAGATGAGGATAGATATCCGAGTGCGTGGCAGATGCGGTCTCCCATTTTTTCTCCCAATAACTTTACAGAAAGCATGGCCAGAGATACCAGGTGTTTCGATCGCAAGAGAGCGTCGATGGCGTCAGCAACAACCTCTTCAAAGTTCCAGTTGGCTTGGCGATCAATTCGATGTCGAGGCCGAGGATGTTGAATCGACAATTGCAGGTGCTTTATCCGATTCTCTCCAGTTGAGGTCAGCCCCGCCAGAAACGCTGGAAGGCAATCCGCCCAAATGCGCAACTTCAGAGACTGGATGTTTGGCGACAAGCAAATTCCGCGTCCCAATCCCTCGGCCACGATTTCGATGCCAGCAGTTCCTATTTCAAAGTGTAGCTCCTCTATCGATGGGGCGTGAAACAAGCAATCCAGTTGTCTTTGGAGGACTACCGCATCTTCCCATCTCCATAGAATCCACTGAATACTCAATGTTCGAATCCGGCAGAACGGAGAGCTCAAGAATGTTCCGATAGTAAACAGGCTTTTCTCAAACAGACCAAAGTCGATTCCAACTAATTGAACCCGAAACGGTGAGGACGGCCCAAAGAACCCCGAGTTGAGCGTTTCGAGTGCTTCAAGGTATGGCACGTCTTGAACCATGGTCAAGTACACCCGCAACGGGATCGGGCGTCGGATTGCTTTGATCGAAGGATGCTGCAATATCGCCTGCAGAAAGATCACCGCCGGCATGGGTTCAATCTTGGCTTTGGCCTTGCCGTATAGCTGGAACAAGCCGCCCAGCATCGACAACCGCTTGCGCGTGCTGAACCCAATGTAGATATTAAGCCAGGACGGGACAGGCTCTGCAAGCACTCGCTGCACGTAACGGTCCGCTTCGCTGTGGATTCGCGAGTGAAGGGAAGCGTCTCCCTCTTCGAAGGAGAAGAACTACAAAGTAAGGTGCATGGAGGGGATTGGGGGGCAGCGGTAGTGCGTCAGGGAACACGGGGATCGAGAGGGCAAGCGGACTCCGGTGTACACATTTCCGCTCATCTGCGCTTCGACGCTCGACGATCGACGATAGGCCCAGGACGGGTTCCGTGGGTGAAGAGGGAGCGAGCACGGTCGTTGTTGTGACTCGCTGCAAAAAGATGTCCTGCGCCACAACACTAGCTGCTGGAGGCTGAGAAGTCGGCACATACTAACCCAAGCAGCTGGACTCGGTGTGGCAAAAGAGCGCGCTCCCTCATAGCATGGAGCCACTCCCAACTGCTGCTGTTGCTGCTGCTTGTATGTGACCGTCTCGTCCACTCAGGTCCTCGTCCTCCCCCGCCGCGGCAGCGCCCGTCCAGTGTCTTGCCCAGGACTGCCCGCAGTTGCCAATCTTTACACGCGATTGACCAGCAAGAGACCAAGTTCCCAAAGTCGTCTCACCGCCTCCGTCTCGGTCTCAAAGACCACCTAGAAGCCGCCAGTCATTGATTTTCCGTGGCAATATGTAGAATGTAGAGCGGGTCCATCCCGTTGTTACGTTGGAACGTTCTCTGCGGCAGCCTGGAAGTGCCGACCAAACTTGACGTTCAGTTTCTCCGACGTCGTTCTGCTCGGTGGCGCGCAACACTGCTAGCTCCATTTGTCACGCGCGTCATCGCGGCAAAAAGAGCGCGCACGCACACGCGCGTGTGAGCTCTTTTTGCCCCACAGTGAGACGAATGCATTCATCCCACCGCCTTCGAAGGAAGGGTTGTTTATGTTTTGAGCCGTTTTTGCCGATGTTGCCTCTGACGGTTCTGTCTCTCGGTCTGCTCGCATGCGGTCTCTCTGTCCTGTCTGTCCGTCTGTCTGTCTGTCTGTCTGTCTGTCTGTCTGTCTGTCTGTCTGTCTGTCTGTCGACTCATCTGGAAGAAGCTTGTTCTTGGCCTCTCCGTATCATCAAAGTCTTCGTCCCTTCCCCTCCGAGCTCCTCAAGGTGAAGTCATCGTCGCCGCCGCCGTCGTTCGTCGTTCGTCATAGCCCTAGTTCGTCGTCGTCATAGTCGTCGTAGTAACGTCTTTCGTCCATAAACGGTGCCCTGCGTCGTTCGTCGTCGACCTCCACCCGCACGCACGCCTTTCGCTGGCTGCCTACCCTACGCACCACCAACTATAGTGAGGGGATCTTTCGCTACTACCCCTTCGATCGAACAACAACAACAACAACATCACGATGGCATTACCACTCCCACCAAGGAGGGCCGTAACTGCCCTTGCTGCCGTCGCCCTGATCCTTTCCGCCATCTCGCCCATTTCCCTTGCCCAGTCCACCGCATCCTCATCGTCATCGTCATCGTCATCGTCATCGTCATCGTCATCGTCGTCTACCACTGCAACCGGTTCCTCCGCTTCGGCCTCCCCATCATCTTCCACTGCGGCGTCCGATGCTCTGTCAGCCGCCCTGACGTCGCTCTGTCCATCCCCATCGACCCCGTCCTCTCTAGCCGTCTCGGCATGCTCTATGAAAGACTACTGCAAATCGCTCGGCACCACCGAGGAGGCCTGCTCCAGCGCCGCCCTCCTCGTCGACGCCTGCCAGGCCGACGGCAGCGCCGTGCCCGCCGTCGCCGCCCTGTCCTCGTCCTCCCCGACCGTCTGCAAGGACGCCGAGACCGCCTGCGCATCGTCTTCGTGCGGTTCCGTCCCCACCTCGTTGATCTCATCGCTCAAAGTCCAGAGCAACATCTTTTCCTTCTGCGCTTCCTCGTCCGCCGCCGCACAGTGCAGCAGCTGCGTGCGGCCGAGTAACTCGTCGCAGTTCGCTAGCTGCGATTCGCTGACCGTCTACGGACAGATCTGCCGGGTAAGTCTGCGGGTATCAGTGGGCGTCTCCTTTGCCTCCTGAGCCAAGATCTGACTGGGCGAGTCATCATTTTTCTCCGCAAACCCAGACCTCGCCCTCCACGTCAGCATGCAGCGATTACACGAGCCTCTGCTCGCTCTCGCCGCGTCCCATGTCCCTCGGCGGCCTCTGCGGCGGCCTCAGCTCCGCCACGGAGGACCCCACAACAACCGCCACAAGCCCGTCGACAACGACGACTTCCACTACAACCGCCGCCGCCGCCACCACCACGGAGGCGATGCCCATGATGACAATGTACTTCCACACCGGCATCACAGAGTACATCCTCTTTGAATCCTTCGTCCCAACAACCAGCGCCCAGTTCGCCGGCGCCTGGCTCTTCTGCTTCCTCCTCGCAGTCTCACCTCTCGCCGTCGCCGCCGCTCGCAGAAAATGGGTCGACAAGCGCGTCGCCGTCGCGAAATCCTCGCCCACCGTCTTCCCCCGGGACGGGAAGCCGTCCTCGGCGCCCTCCGCCGCTGACGCCACGCCCACCGGCCGCTCGCCGTTCCTGCTCCACTTTGCCGCCGCCGACGCCTCGTTCCACCTCCACCACGCCGTCAAGACCTTGCTCCGCGGAACAGAAGTCGCCCTGTCGTACCTCGTCATGCTCGTCGTCATGCAGTTCAACGTCGCGCTGTTCTTTGCCGTCGTCGCTGGCGTCGTTGTCGGCGCGTGGGTGTTTGAGTGGGACGTGGTGGAGGAGCGGGATGTCTTGTGCTGTGCTTGAGGAGGGGGGTTTTTTTGGTGGGATCAGGGGACGGGGTGTGCGAGACGATGTTTGTTCGAAAGGAAGCCTTTGGGAAATGGTTCCCCACAGTATGCGGGCAGGGTGTATGAATGCCGAGTATGGCGGGAGATGTGGCGTCTGTAGCGTTAGCATTCATTTCCTGGCGAGCGTCCTCGCAAGCTCTGTGGTTCAAATTGTACGTCTCCTTTTGCCACTCTTTCTTTCTTTTGGCCCTTGTCCTGATTCTTCCTCTCATGGACCGTGTACGAGTACGGGGAAGAAGAGGCAGAAAGAACGAAAAAAATTTCGAAACAATGACCGAACTGCAATATTTAGCAGTTCCAAAAGGTGCACAAGGATAAGCATTCCAAAACGGAAAAAGGGAGTTCGATTGCTTTCAAATGACCTTCCCACGCGGAAGCTCCCCATCTGCACTTTGCCGAAAGGGAGCGGAGGTCTATATCGGGACACCGTATAGCCCCACGGCAAATCAAATATTGCTGGTGGAGGGGGGTCTCTTACCGACCATCTGTCTCCCTCACAGACTCAAACAAGCGCATACTCTTTCTCCCTCTCTTACCGCTCTCCTTCCGCTTTCGCTGCACTCCGCGGGACCCCGTTTTTTCCGTCGGTTCGCTTTCCCGCTCCCGTCGGATTTTGCTCAAAGTTTTTTTTCGTGGGGCCAGATCGCCAGCAAAGAGTACTTTTTTTTTTTTGCAATTTTTTTCCAAGCATAGGACAGCAAATCCGGATGCACCCCAAGAGTTCCACTCCGTTGAAAACTCCCTTCCTCGCTCTTTCCCTCCAGCTAGCTGCCCGCTCGAACCATGGAGTACCGTTGCACGCAGTCGTCCGCGCCCCCGTCCGCCACCGCCGTCCCCGTCTGGGCCAACCGATTCGACCGGCTATGTAACCTCGGTCGCTGAGAAATGGTGAGAATCCCAACGCGCACTACCCAAGAGCTGGAGGAAGGGGGCGGTAGTGCTAAGGCTTACATCTCGGACCGAATGATCAAGGGAGGAGGAGGAGTGGGTCAACTCGCAAGAAAAACGCAGAACACGGCCCCCACCCGCTGCCCTACCAGCCCCCAACTAACCAGCAACTCATTCTCACACTCCCCCCCCCCCCCCCCCCCCCCCCCCGTTTTCCCGATTTGCAACCGATTCGGCCTTGCTTTTACGGCCCCCTTCCTTTCTCAAACCCTTCGACTGCAGTTCGACGCACCGGCTTCCGGATTGCTAGACTCTCGCTCACTGGCGGAAACGTTTACCTCATTGTCGATTGCCTTTTCTACCTTGAAACTTGGCATTTCCCCCTTATCGTCGCTTGACCAAAGCTTGGGAGTGCATTGGAGCAAGGATTTGTGTTTGAGTAAAGCGCATTATTGTTTTCTTTCCCCTTTTGTTGTTTGCCGCTCCAGTTCGCCACTCCAACTTACATCGTTTTCACTGTGGGCTTGGCTGGTCTCATAACACCAGTTTGCATCAGGAATGGTTTCATCGATATCATTTTTCACGAAACAGTATGCTCAACTGTTGGGGATTGAAACAAAGGACAAGCTCCGAATTTTTACCGATGGGAGCTGGTGCATCCACCTCAAGTTCGCAGAATGTATACACGCCATTGTCGGTCCGTCTTGGTCCTGCTGCTGATTCCCCCTCCACCGCGGCTGCCACAGGCGGAGGGAGCCTCCCTACCGCTGCCGGGCTCACGAAGTCAACGTGCGGCGCTGTCCTCGTCCTCATCGGCGACTACGACAAGATCCCCGTCTTCAGAGTTGAAGGAATTGGGGGCGGCCGCCCCGAGCACCAAACGCAGGCAGTTGTGTTGCACACTGCGACGGCGTTGGCGTCGTCGTGCAGGAGTGGGTGCATGGGCCAGGTTGTCGGTTTGGGCAGCCAGCTGGTACTCTAACATGTCGCTGGCGTAGGGTGCGAGGTTACCCACGACCGTGCGTCGCGTCGGCGGTCTCAACAGAGTTAGCAGCATTACTCACACCTGCATTCTTTCACTATTAATACTGGTCGCTGTGGATGTTTCGCACCGCAAAACATTCACGGTTGCCAGGGAAGGAAATGACTGGAATAGACATTGAGATGACAGAGAAGAGAGAGAGAGAGAGAGAGAGAGAGAGAGAGAGAGAGAGAGAGAGACACAGCACCCACCCGTGACTAATTGAACCGCCATGTTTCCCCCACACTGTGCTGTACATCTGTTGCTCGGCGCAAAAGGTAAGCAGACAGTGGGGGGGCGGAGGAGAGTGACCGCCTCACTCAACTCTTTTTGTAATTTCCCCCCCAACGTTAACGTAGTGCTTTGACGAAGGCCACCTCACAAACGCGCTGTGCCTGCACCAGAATATGTTCACGTCGGCGCACCCATTGGTAAAGTGGTATCGGCCATAAATGGGCAAGACAGGTTTGGTGGTGCGGTGTTTGGTTTACGTGTGCACTGGGTGCAGGACGTATGCGTGTAATGGCAAGCCGCGATGAACAACGCCACACTGATGCGGAGCAAGTGGGATTCATCAATCGTCGACTTCTACTGTGGGTATCCGCTGTGGAGCCAATGCGGGTATGTACTCGTACGCCTGACAGAACTAAATGCAATTTTATGTTTCGTATGTTTAGTCTCCTGTCGTTTAGCACCGCCACAACGGCACAAATCCACCCGACGGTTCCACTGCCCGCGTGCGTGGGGTTTTTTACAATTTTTATGTTTGTCTTCGTTTTCTCCACGAATGTCCTTCAAACGGAGCGCGCAAAGAAAAGAAAAAAAAACAAAACAAAACTGGTTGTTTATATTAATAATATTTACATAATCAATCATCAATCAATCATGGGGTCGGTCCTGTCTCACCCAACTCCAACTACGCCGTCGTCGAACGCAACACCCTCCACAACCTCCACAACGTCCACGACCGCTGCGCCGACGCCCGCACCAGCCGGCTCGTCCGCAACCCCCTTGATCGCCCCCCAACCCGCCGCGACCGCTCCCAACTCCGACAACGCCCTGACCACTCTGCTCCAGCGCCACGCCCCGACCTTCATCCTCCTCGTCCCCGCCCTCCTCCTCGCCCCGGCCCTCCTCCGCTTCCCGCGCCAGTCCCTCGTCGCCGCAAACTTTCTCGCCCTCGTCCCGTACCTCGTCTCGAACTGTGGGGTCATGCTCGTCTTTGTTCTCATCGTCGACGACGCGTCCCCTCGCTTCAACAAGAGAATTACGGACACCGCCTTCCAGGCAGGCGTCGCGTGTCTTGCGGTTTACCCCGTCGTTAACATTGCCGCGACTACAGCGCTGCTGTGGACCGGCAAGGCGCCGGCGGAGATGGGTGCTGGGTTGCGGACGCTCGTCGCGGCGCCGTGGGTCGTGTGGGGGTTGTTTTGGTCGATCAGGTGGTGGTCCACGCCGCCCCCGCCTAGCGTCGTGTCGTTGGCGTTGATGTGGGGGTACGAGGCGTTTGCGTTGTGGACTGCCGGCGTGTTTTCGTAGCGGCGGCGGCGGGAGTGGGGCGATTCCTTTTTTTTTTTTTTTTTTTGTTTCCGTCTGGGGCTTCTCATATAATGATTCCGATTTCAGATCCCTCAAAATAGCTTGCTTCAAGTAAAATGACATGAGAAAAAGTGCCAAACTGCATTTATATGACTAACTGAACATCCGTTGCACCAACAAAGCTCGTGGGCCCGCGTCAAACGATGCTGGACGAGACCATCAGCAACCATTCCCATCCTTCTTTCCCTACCTTCCCAACGGCTACCTTCTTGGCCTTTTCCCCCATCATTTCCCACGAATCCTTCAGAACCACCAGCCGTTTCTCCAGGACGGTGACGGCCAATGCGCAAGCAAACGCCGCTAGTAACGAAGCTCGATTGTCGAGTGCCCCCGGAGGTGGCGGGGTCTTCAAAATGGCGTCATCCAGTTGGCAGACGATCTCCTCCTCGCTCTTGCCCATCCATCCCGCGATGGGAGCTACGGTGTCGCCGAACGAGCCGTCAAACATCTGCAAGCGGACCAACGAGTTGAGTTGGGCTTCGGGGGTGATTGCGGCCGATTTTGAAGCGGAAACGACGGAGTCAGCAACCGCTGCTCCAACGGGGGCCGGCAATGCGAATGAACTCGATCGAATCGATGATGAGGGTACAGCAGCTACTTTAAGCTGCCGCTGGTAGAGCTCTTGGATCGGAGCGCTCGACTCCTCTGGCAGAGCTTGACCGTAATCCTCAACGTCATCATCATAATCCACCAGACAAGATTCAGCTTCGTATGCGACGGCCATCGCGTGATCAACATACGCATTAGCGAGCAGCCGACCGGCTGCGGGGGTTGGGCTTCCGCCATCGAACAAGCCGAACCCCATGTCGTCGTCCGACTCCTCATTTTCCTCCAGGATCGGCTCCTTGTATTCCACAACAACCGCCTCCCACTCGGAATCTTCAGCCCCTTGCGAATCCAACCCGGACTCTGCTGCCTGCCCGTGAGGAGCGCTACCCGCCTGCGCTGCTCTTCTCTGCCTCCTCCTGGCGCTGGGTTGCGCGCTCCTCCACAGCTACAAAGGAGGTGTACTTTGACGTCAATCCGTACTTTACGCCGACGCGAACGATCTCGGCTTTGCGGTCCGACTCGCTCGCCGGCATGTCTTGGTCCATGAACGACTTCATGTCCTCGAGGTCCCGGATGAGCTTGCGGGCGGCCAGCACGTGGAGCGTCTCCCCAGGCTGCGAGAGAACTTTGACGGGCACTTCGAGTTCCAAGGGGCCGTCGGGAGAGGTTCCTGTGATCCTCACGCAGGTTGGAGGGGGGATGGAGGCGTCGAGGATGGCGTAGGAGTGGAACCGCGTTCCGGGCCACAAGGTTGGAACCACGAAGGGGGCCGATTGAATGAGCCCCGGGGGCGAAGCGATTGGAATGGGCTGCGGCTTGGATTCCGTGCCAAACAGACTGATGACTGGCTTCTCGGCAGCTGGCGCGACGACGGTAGGGGCGCTCCATCCGTTCCCACCCGTCCAATCAATGGTATAGTCTTGAACAGGCGGCATGACGGCGGCTTTCAGCATTTTGATAATCTTCGGCTGGAGCTTCTCGTTGCTGTCCACCACGAACTGAGCGAACCCGCCGCCGTGGCGCGCCATCCCTTCGACTAGGTTGTGCGACACGTCGCGGCCGATTCCCAGCGAAAACACCCTCGCAAACGCCGTCTGACCGCTGCGGAGCTTGATCTGCTCTGCTTCCTTCACCCTTGCCGGAAATGAATGCAAACAGCGAGTCGGCGGACCAGATCTCGCCGTCCGTGAGCACGAACAGCTGCGTCGGCATGTCTTTCCGGCGCTTCTCAAAGACGGCTTCCACGGCGGCTCGGAGCTCGGTCCCGCCCATGTCCGCTTTGAGATTCTCGACGTAGTGCTCGGCTTCCTTCATCGAATGCTCTGTGTATTCGACGGATGCCGGGAAGAGCGACGCGAAACTGCTGCCAAACCCAATAATGTTGAAGTAGAGACCGGCAGTGGCGGGCATCGAACGCAGAAGCAGCTGAAGCGCCAATGAGGCGGACCTGATCTTGTCACCGCTCATGGACCCTGAGCGGTCAACCAGGATGATAATCTCTGTTCGAATCTGCGAGATGAAATCGTTGGCGGTTAGATCTTTTGCGCAAAACAAGGTTGGAAGCTTGAAATATAAGCTTACCTCGTTCAACGCAAATCGAGGGACCATTGTGAGGCCCAAAGCGTAAGTATTGTGCTGTGGGTGTCGTTCCATCAAACATCGCGGCTGGTCAGCGGTTTTCGACTTGACGACGAGCACCATTTCCTGGTCCAAATACGCATTGTTGGAGTCCAGCCGAACGAGCGCACGACAAGGATCAAAGGGTTCGCTCGCGGCGGCCAGTCGAGGTTCCAATGCTTACGTTGACCGATGTGTGCGAGGGGCTTTGGATGGACGTAATGGCCCCTCCCATCCCGATTTCGATAGTGACGCTCGGCTCATCTGCTTGTAAATCGATGGGGCCGAGCGTGTTTGCGACAAAAGTGGCAACGTTTGATGAATTGGAGGAGTTTGGAGCGGGCTGCACTCCATATCGCTCGTGCAAGTGTTTGGACAGGAGCGTGAAACGGATCTCGTCGGACTCGTTATTGTGGGACAGCTCCTGAATGTACGTGATACGTGTGGTTACTTGACCTCCGCGCAAGTTACCGACGGAAACCTGAAACACTGAAAAGGGGAAAGAAGCGTCGGTTAGACGTGCTCTGCTGGGCGCCAGTAGAAACTGCTCTCAGGCACTCACCGTCCGCCATGTGCTGCTCGAGGAGCCCGGCAGACTTTCCAGCCTGTACCGCCGAATCAAACTCTTTCCTTGCCTCCGCCTTTTCTTTCGCGACGCCCCGGATAACAGCGCCGTCGCTCGAAGCGCACTCGAATCCGCAGACCGCAGCGTTTTCGGGTAACGGGAACATGTAGATGGTCTCATCGCGCACGGTTGCGGTCGCGGCGTCCACAGGGCGATCGGGATCGGCGACGACAGGCGACGCAGAGTCCGCCCGGGAAAAGACTTGGGTGATGACGACGCGGGCGCCCGAGTCCACGAGGGTGGCCTTGGCGCGGAGCGAGACGGCGGTGAATGAGTGCGACAGCGGCGGTGGAGTCGAGCGGTGCACGACGACGAGGGCTCCCCAGCAAGTTAGGGCGGGCATTCTGAGCGCAGGGTGGAAGAATGGAAGAGAGGGAGGAGGCAGGTGGGATGAGGGAGGGGGCGGATGAGGATTGGGATGGAGCGTCCTCCCCGCTTGAGCCGTTTTATGGGGGTCGTTGGGGGAAAGGGGGCACAGCCACTGAAACGGTCTCGGATACAATTGCATCGTATTTGTATGTGTGGAACTTGGCTGTGGCTGACCAGAGCGTCACGTGCATCTTCTGTGGGCAGAAGATTACACCAGACAACTTCACGCTCACCAAAGGCGAGGCAATGTGCTGCTAACGAAGATCGCTGGACGATTCCCGAACGCGCTTTCCAAAGCTGCTATTCGATCCAAGTATTGACGTTCGTTCCGTCAAGGGCAGCAGCTGAAAGACCATGATCACCTGGGTAATGTGCGCAATGCTCTTTTTGTTGCTGCCATCACCGTCTTGTAAGCTCAGAAGCTTGAAATGGTGTTTGGGAAGCAGGGATTGAGATTGACTGGGTGAATCAGTGTTGTATTCTCTTGATGGATTGGTGGAAGGGAGTGGGCTGCAAGCTGTGGCTGCAAGGACAAGTACGACGTACATTCTCGAAGTGGGTTGCGCCTTTCAATAGTGGTGGTTCAGCCAGGGGAAACCGGCGCACTGTCGCTTCGAATATGAACCTGTGTCTCGACGTAGAAGCAAGCTGGCAGTAAAAACGAACGGCACAGCCGACGCAGGCCGTCCCTCGCCCAATCGAATTGCCAGGATCTTTAATGAACTGCCTTTCCGCCTGAGGCTCGAGAATAATCTGAAAAAAATTTGCTTCTTCCGCGTACAAATCCATCCATCTGAGTAGTCGACAGTTGAAATACAATCACTGTTAAGCGGCACGACCAAGATTAACTGAGGCCCCAAGACTCGGAGGTGGTGATCGACTTGGTAACACGAAACGCAAAATGGCGAATCGCCAGGAGCGTCAGAATTGTCTATTCACCGCTCAGTGTGAGCGACTCGCGCCCTCTCCAAAATTCAGAGAGATTAAGGAAGTAACACACGACACCATCATCGTACCCAAATTATTCCGGCTGACCAAGCCTTTCCCTTTCCGTCCAGGCGACTCCTAATCCTTTCCGCAAATCGGCAGCCCGTCGCAGTAGCTTTGCGCTGACCCCAGCGCCATCCAAGACCACACGACCCGGTCCACCGTCCTCTCTCATTTCGAGGAGGGATCGAATGTCTAACGGGACGCCCCAAGACCCGAGCAGCAGCGATTTTTCCTTTGAATGGAAGCGCCATACTCCTGAAGCTGCGCGTGCCAAAGGCCAAGCAGCAACATTGAAAACTTGGCGAGGAGAAATTCAGCGTTCCCGACCGCCTGGAAGCCCACGATGACGCCACTGCTGTAGGACTGCGCAGTTGGAATGAGACCGCGTCCGCGGCGTCGTGGACGACGTAGCGCCGGCGAGTTCGTTGACGCGTTCGGTGGCGCGAGCCATTGGTCCCTCGGCAGGTGGCGCGGAATGTGCGACTGGCGTTGTAGCGGCGGAGCACCTCTCTTCGCCAGCGGTGGCCGTTGTCCTGGTCGACGGCCTAGTGCGTTCGCGCCCGAGGAAGGCGATCGTTTTTTTTTTTTAATTTGGGTAGGAATTAGCACCGACACAACCGGACGTGAGCATCCACCCCTTCCGCCCTGTCCTCCTACTTTGCGAAGGGCCGAACACACCTGGGTGGCGGCGAGAAGCTCGAGGATCTGGCAGGCGGGCGAGGATGCTGTCGAGCACGTCGCTCCTTCTGGGCACAGAACAGATCGGCCGGTGGCGGCACGCCTGCTGCCATTTATTGTAGCGCGAATTTGTGGCCTAGCTTCCAACACCAGAGTAACCGAGATCGAGTCGAGACCCACCCACAATCCCTTCCTCCATCTCTGTCTACCTCAAAGTCAGTCGAAACGCAGCGCACCTCCACACTCCCGCTCCTCCATTTGCCCATACCAGTCGCCGGGCCGCAGCAGCCCGCCCGATCGACCGCCTGTCCCCCAGTGCGCGATCACTTCTGTAATGTCCCGGGGAGGAACCAACCGCCCATCAGCTTCCAGGACGCTCTCCGCCAGGAGGCGAGGCAGCCGGCGGTGGAAGTAGGACAGCTGGCTGGCCGCGGGATCGGCGTCGGTCGTGGAGTCCCGCGCAGTTGGCTCCGACGCGGGAATAGCGAAAAGGAGCGTCCTCGCACAGCGCAAGAGCGTTTTGGCGACCGCCAACTTCTCCGCAGCGAGGCACACGCGCACAGGGTGTGGTGAGAACCGCTGTTGGACCAGCTGGTACCGGGCGAAAGCGGTGCTGTCCCGACACAGCCACAAGTTTGCCGCTGCTGCGCTCTTGACGGTGGCCGGCAGATTGTGGTCGTCCAAGAGGCTTAAGGATGTCATTGTCGAGTGGCGGAGAGCGGAGGCGAGCGCGTTTGCTTCGGCAGATGAGATCTCCGATTCCTTCGTCGTCCAAGTTTCGAGCACGTCCAGCTTGCATTGAGACGAGACAGCCAGCGCGGCGGAGCTGTCGATGTCAAGGCTGCCTTTTTGGAATCGGATACGGCGGAGGTTTGAGCCGCTGGTGAGAACATTGACGAGGCGTCGAACGGCAGCACGAGACGGGCTCCAGGGCAAGGATAGTGACAGTAGCGGCGAGGTTGGATTACTCTCAAGCGCTTTAAGAGTGCGCTCTTCCAACGCTGTGTAGAACGCCTCCGGTGCGCTACACTTAAAGGAGAACGACAGAAGGAAGTTCGACCGTATCAGGGCAACGACACCTTCGGCTAAAGATTCCTGGTTATTCCACGCGTGGAGTTCGGCACTTAGATATCGCAGGCCATGCTCTTCATTGGAAGTTAGCCACTTCACCAAAAGTCCAAGATGAGGGCCAACGATAGTGACTTTAGAGATTGAATGGTGGGTTGTCTTAGAGATAGCCCGCCCCAACAGTATCGG
>JAIVFJ010000432.1:0-42291 GCA_025765615.1 Zopfochytrium polystomum
GCAACAACGACAGGTTGTATGATGATCCTACACCGGTACCACTCACCCGTGGCCGCCTTGCCACGCCTCTTGGCTGCTCGCATCCGCTTTGCCACAGCCCCGCGCCAGTCCTCCATCTCCAAGATGTCCAAGCTCACTCCCGCGGACCGCACGTTCCGAAATGCGCGGGTAGGTCCCTCGAGGTGCCGCGCCCTGCCTTCCTCCGTCCGTGCGCCTATCGCAGTGGACGGTTTTCTTCGGACGACGGATCGCTGCGATCCAAGGTGGCGGCGCGGCAGGAGTCTGCAGTCCTTGTCCACAGTGGCGGGGCCGGGAGCCACGGGCTGCTGCTGGCCGCTTCCCGCTGTGTCATCGGTTGGACCGCCGTACTTTGCCCGAAGCAGCTCCAGAATGCCGGGGGGCTGTCGGCCTCCCAGCACCGCCGTCCGCTGCCGCCGCGGCCGTCCACCGCGGAAGTCTACGCACTCCTCCTCTCTGAGCTTTCCGCCGCCACGGCGCGATCGGCGCAGCTCCGAGCCCATGTTGTTCATGATTGTGGAGATGGCTAAATTTTCTGTTCTCATCGCTCACTACGTGAATGGGAGAAGCCTGGGTTCACAGTGTCGAAGGACTCCAAGTCGGTGGTATTTGGTATTCCCTTGCAGATCCAACACTGCGAAGGAGGTGCCGAGATTGACCCCACGAATGTCCTACACTCAGTTGCAACACTTCTTTCGACTTGAAGCTGACGCACGCGAGTTGGAGTTGGACCCGACGCAGTCCGGGTATTGTGGAGCTCCGGCCTTTCTTCGGAGCCAAACGGATCAGGGGTCTGACAAACCCAGCGAGTGATCGCCCAACTGATCTCGCCGCGATCCTTCGCCGCGCAGGCAACCCCGCTCACACCCACATCACACTCATGCGGTCGCGGCTATGGTGGCTCGTCCACGGCCTCGACCGTTTCGATCTCGCAAAGTCGTCAGCGGTCTCGGGCGCCTTCTTCCTCGCCGGCGACGTGATCGCTCAAAAGGGCATCGAAGACGCCACGGAATGGAACCCAAGCCGAACGGCTGCCATGGGTCTGTCGCAGTGATCTTTCCGAGTTGTCACTTGCCTCGCAACGGCTGACCCACCTCTTTCCTTTCTTCTGTTGATCCTCTCACAATAAGCCGCCTTCGGCCTCCTCTGGTCCGGACCGCTCTACCACACCGCCTTCAACGCCCTCGACAACCTGATCGGGGCCTCAACCACGCTGCGCCGCGCGATCGCCAAAGCCCTCATCACGCAGCTCACCGTCTCCCCGCCGTTCCTCAGCAGCGTCATCCTCTACGGCGCGGCGCTGCGCGGGGACCCGACGAGCACGTGGCGCGAAACCTGGGGGCAGCGGTTCCCGCGGCTGTACGCGACCGCGTGCTCAATCTGGCCGGCGGTGAAAGTCGTGACGTTTCGGTATGTGGCAGCGGGCACGCCGAGGATCGTGTTTGTGAATGGGGTGGGGCTGGCGTGGACGAGTTACTTGGCGACGGTTGGGGGAGGTGGGGGGAGGGAGCAGGGCGGGAGCGGTGAGTTGGTGGCTAGAGGGGGAGCGGATGGGAGATGACGGGTCTGTCCTTCTGGTTGGGAAAGGGTGTGATTCTTTGAACACTAGATGAGCATTTGCGAGGGTGCCCCATGGGGTCTTCTGTTGTTCCGACAACGTCGGGATATTAACAAGAGCGGAATGAGCTTTTTGTTGAGTCCGAGAATAGCGAGTACATGTAGTGTAGATCAGGTGTGCGTTTGAGGTGCTCTCCCAGGATGATCTTCAATCAAATCAAATCGAATGTGAAATTGACTGATTCCTTTGGTGTCGGCATAATAAATATCAATCCAACGGTTTTTGCAACTTCACTTCACTTCACTTCCACCTCCAGTTCAGAAAGGGCTTTCGTTTCACCGCGCACGCGAGGCCGAATGGCCTTGACTCCCGTCGCTTTAAATCAGACCTCTTTACCGTCCTTCCCTCACATCACGCAGACCGCCCAGGCCGCCTAGCCCGGCCTAACACCGCAGCACCGCACACTTCTCGCACTTTACATCATGCGAACCCGTCTGTGGTGGTTGGTCCACGGCCTAGACCGTTTTAATCTCGCCAAGTCTTCGGCAGCCTCGGGCGCCTTCTTGCTCGCCGGCGACGTGATCGCGCAAAAGGGCATCGAGGACGCTGAGGAGTGGAATCCGAACCGGACGGCTGCCATGGGTCTGTCGCAGTGATCGTTTAGCGTGGACATTTTGCCTTCCAGTCGCTGACTGCTCTTGCTCCTCCCACCCTTCTTATTCTTCGCTCATTCGGAACCAACCAAAGCCCTCCTCGGCCTCCTCTGGGCCGGCCCCATCTACCTCGCAACCTTCAACGCCCTCGACAACCTGATCGGCGCCTCGACCACGCTGCGCCGTGCGATCGCCAAAGCGCTGCTTTCGCAGCTTACTGTCTCCCCGCCGTACCTGAGCAGCGTGATCTTCTTCGGTGCGGCGGTTCGCGGAGACCCGCCGTACACGTGGCGGCAGACGTGGGGGCAGCGGTTTCCGCGGCTGTACGCGGCCGCTTGGTCGATCTGGCCGGCGGTTAACGTCGTGACGTTTCGGTATGTGCCAGCGGGGACGGCGAGGGTTGTGTTTGTGAATGGGGTGGGGCTCGCGTGGACAAGTTATTTGGCGACGATTGGGGGTGGACGGGGAGGTGGATAAATTGGTGGATGTTGCTTGGTGGTCGTGCAGAATGCATTGTCGATTCATGCGAACACTGTTTGAGCATGTACGAGAGTGTTCCGTGTATTTTTCTGCCTGCAGGCTGCGATGGTCCGTTGTGCATAAAAATAAACGGATTGTCCTCTGAAGTAAGAAGCAGTCTGCGACTGTCCAAATGAAGAGGCATTGGCGTATGAGATTCGCACAAGCAGCAAGTGGGCGCTCGTGCGTTTAGCTTTACGTAAACGCCGCTCTAGTGCCGGGATCCACGGTGCAAGCCGGCAGTGTGTGGATCCTTTTCTGGCTACCATCTGTCAAGGTATTTTTGCGCCTTCTTCGGCGGAATTGTGGCGGAGATGGGGCTGGACTGAAACAAAACGAGAAAGCCACAGCAAGAGAGTGAGGGAGATCCCTCAACTGGACATCGTTCGATCGCTACCCTTTCCTTCTCATGTCCGCTCCACGGCCTCGTACCCCTGCTGCCCTTGAAACTTCAGCGGCCTCGTTAGCGGCGACGACGGCCCCCGCTTCCTCCTCCGCCCTCTACCCCCTCGTCTCCACGGCGTCCTCATCGTCGTCGTCGTCCTCGTCGTCTTCTTCTTCGTCTTCCTCCTCCGCCTCCTCCTCCTCGTCCCTCTCCTCATCTTCGCCTTCATCTTTGCCGTCTCCATCCATTGCGCCGCCTCCCCTAAAGTTTGACGTCCAGCCCCCTTCCCCGCCCCGTCCGACTTCGCCCCGCTTTCAGCAGCGTCCTTTTGGCGCCGGCCGCTCTGTACAGCAGTCGTTGTCGTCGTCGTCCTTGTCGATCGAGCAGTCTGGGCTCTCGGCGGCCTCTCCGTCCATGGACTCTATCACGGAGCGCGATTCAACGCCGGAGGATGAGGTCTACGGAGATGATGGTGGGACTGGCGGAGGTGGGACAGCGTACCGCCAACCCAAAGTTTTCAACCGGCACAGCAAGCGCCTCAGCGCCGTCAGTGCACGCTCGTCGTCGACGGAGCCTCCATGGAGAACCACTTCTGGGTTGAACTTCATTTCGACCAACCCCGCGACGGCAGTTTCGGCACCAGCCCCTCCTCAACCAGCAGGGATGAGCCGCGCCGACAAGCGCTTGAGCGCCGCAGCGCTTTTGGTGGAGCCACCCGCACAGTCACGCGATTCCTGGCACAGGAGCAGTAGCAACGGCAGCCTCAACAACAACAACAGCGGCGGTGGCAATGCCAGCGGCAGTCATTCGTTCGGAGGCAACAGCAAGCGGTTTTCGGCCATCTCCCACAGCACGACGCCCGCGGCTACGGCGGTCCTGCTCTCTGGCGGCGGCGGCGGCGGCGGCAGCAGCGGATCTCCCGCGTCTCAGCGCAGCACAAAAAAGTGGAGCGCGACGGACGGCGGTGCCAGCGCCAACGACACCGTGTCACACGGCACCGCCACGATCTCCAACTCGCCCCATCCTCCTCCTTCGCCCTCGACCCCGCTCCCCATGGATCTTCACGCACCTTCGCCGCAGCCCATGAGACGGCCGGCGCGATACAGCGATCCATCTATTGCTGCTCGGCCCCACAGCACGGCGTCGTTCAACCCGCCGATGAATCAACAGCTGTCTCGCGCCGCCTCGTCTCCAACACCCACAGCAAGCGCCGTTGACGTCAGGGAGGCGGAGCGGCGTCCAAAGTCCAAGTTTGGCGACAAGATGAAGTCGTTCATTCAGCGTCTGAAAACATCGTGGTCCAAGCTGAACGCAGACGAAGGTGCGAGCGAAGAGCCGCAGGAGCAGGAGGCGGAAGTCCCACAAACGTTGCGGCGGATGAACGATAAGCAGCGAATGGTGAGCAGTTCCTCCCAAATCTGTTCCGACTTTCCAACTATCACCTCATTCGTGCTATCCCACGTCCGCTCCAGGCTCATGCAGCGATGATGTCCGACAACGATGATCACGACGACCACGTCCCTCTCGGTCATGTTCGCCGTTTCAGCTCGACAAGCCAGCTTCCCAAGCTGGATACGAGCGGCAAGGTGCGATCCCGCTCTGGCAGCCAGCAGCTCTCGGCGAACTCGCTGGGCATTTCGAAGCAGCCCTCTGCCGAAGGCCGCCAAGCGCATGCCCCCACTCCTTCGCCGGTTAGCAAATCACGTCGTGGAAGCCGAGCATCGGTCAACGCTGGAGAGAAGAGTGCAGGAGATCGTCGGGGTTCTGGACTCTTAAGGTCCGCGTCTGGGCGCAGTTTGACCTCCCCTCCAACAACAGGGCAACACGGAACTGAACAAAAGCGGGATAAGCGCTACAGCACGGCCTCGGCTGCGAACACTGGATACGACTCAAAACAGCTCTCTCAAATGCGTGCTGCAGCGAACGAAGACGACGGCCTGATGCTTGCTATCGACAAGGTCTACCAGAAGAGACTGCAGGACGACGGAGAGAGCGAGGGAAGTCAGAGCGACTCTGGATCCGAGTCTGACGACGATGACGTTGGTCCGATCAGACAATCGGTCGGTGGAAGACGGCATTCAGATCAGGCAATCAAAAAGGCACCGGCGGCTGCTGCTGCCCTCGCAGAGAGACCCGCATCATCACTTGCAGACGCCACGCAGCAGCAGAAGCCCACAAAGCGCGCGGCCAAAAAGCGAGGATCGACCAACTCGCTTACCGCGCTCGGCAAGCGGGACGCATCACCCGCCCCATTGTCCCCGTCGTCCCCGTCCAAAGGGAAGTCCCGCGCCTCCCCGCAGCCCCCCGCCTCTCCCTCCGCCAGCCGCGGATCCCGAGCGGGCGCCCCACCACCGTCGTCCTCCACCCGCCCCGCCGTCCACCCAGACCTCTTCCTCTCCCCGCCGTCCTCCGCCGTCGTCGCGGCCCTCCAGTCCAAGCGCCACAGCCTGCCCCCGACGCTGCCGAGCTCCGGCAGCTCGTCCGCTAGCAACAACAGCAGCTCCCGCCGGCCCCTCGCCGCGGGCCCTACGTCCGGCGGTGGCGTCGCTGCACGACCCGTCCCACAGACGTTCGCGCAGTCCGCGCCGACCCCGCAACAGCCCATCGTACCGATGACTGTCGCGCCCGGGCAGCCGCAGACACAGCTGCCGCAAGCCGGCCAGCCGGGAGTGTACATGGTGCCCGCGCTTAACTACTACGTCAACGCCAACGGCGAGGTAACCGCCGCGCCGGGGTACCGCCCGGTCATCATTGGTCAAAGCGGCGTGGCGAATCCAAGCGGTGGCGCCGCCGCGGTGGCGGTCCCGGGGCTGCCTAGCGGCGGCGCCGTGCCGGTCAAGCCGGCGCCGCAGCAAGGACCGTTCGTCAAGTTTTCAAAGGCGGAGGTGAGACTTTTTTTTTGTGTGTGGTCGCTTTTCTTGGTTGCTTGAGTGCCGTGGTTGCCGTGGTTGCTGGTAGGAGGTGGTGTGGGGTTGGGTGATGACAGAATGCAGGTGTCGGGAAAAAAGGGCTGACAGAAACTATTTTGCTTTTGCTCTTCCGCCAGATTGGAACGTCGAAAAATCTGCAGAACGCAATCGCTCACTCTAACAAGCTGAAGATGGAGGCGGAGGCGCGCGTGCCTCGTTAAGTACGATAGAAGAAATGAAAACGAAAAAGAAAGAAGAGCATCTTTTGGCAGGCGGGGAGCTCCTGACGCGTTGGGCTGTCTCTCATCAACAGCTATATTCATTATAGAGCTACCTTTTGAAAATTACCCCACGTCCCTTTTTCTTCTTCCAATTTCCATTCCCCATTTCCATCTCCTTCGCCTTCTTTTTCCTCCATTCCTCTCGTCCCAACACCTTCACTTTTCCATTCCACCGCATCATCATTCACCAGCGCCTTGTTTCCTTTTTTAATTGTTTCATTCTTTCCCCTGCCCAGCTGGCTTCCTCCGTCAATTTCTTGTTTTGAACATCGAGACTTCTCCCTCGAGCCCCGCGCCCTTTCCCTCGCTTTGTGAGTTGTGGTGGCCTCGGATAAGGTGAACTTGCTTCAGCGTACTGGTTGTTGCTCGTGTTTTTTGTCGATTGTGGCAAATCGGAGCAGCCGCTGCCGCTGCCGCCGCCGGCGTCCTTCCTCTTCGGGTCGAGGCAGCGTCGAAGCAAGTTGGCCTCGTGGGCGGTGAGGCTTGGAAGGATTTCTCGCACAAGGGCGACGACCTCGTCGGGAGAGGCATACGCCTCATGTGCGTCGCAGTCGTGGGCGGCGCTGCTGACAAGGCTCGAGGTCGAAAGCATTTTTTCTTTTTTGCTCCCCACTGTTTTTTTTTTTTTTTTTTTTTTTTTTTTTTTGTCGTCTGACTCACATTATTCTTATAATAATACAGTTTTGCAAAAATACAAAATCGTTTGCTTATGTCTCCCAAAGTGGTAGAATGGGTAATATCATCAATTGAGAATCGGGAGACATTTAGGCCCAGCTCGCATGGAGTTGGGGACGGGGATACCTCCACTCATCATGACTATCATGTGCCGGGGCTGGGAAGGTCGCGGCTTGTGGTGGAGCAAGGCTACTACTTGAATCCAAAAGAGTAGTATGAACAGAAGTGGAGAGCGTGTGAGACGGGAAAGACGTGGGTAATCGCTATCGTTATTAAAATTAATATGTGGGCGCAAAATAGTTGCGAACCCGCTAACACAAGGTATGCTGATAAATAGTACTTTTCCAAACCCGAATATCAGGACCCCTGTCCGGCCGCGTCTGCTCGACGCCGCGCGTCTCGAGGCGCCGTGAAAAGGCTGATCGGCTGTCCCTTCGAAGATGAGGAACAAGGGATTTGCGAAGGCCAGCTTCCTGACAAAACAGCAGTAATATTCGCCATTTATGTCCCATTTCATTCGTTGCGAAATTGACCCAGTATGGTAAATCGGCAGAAACAAGCTTTCTTCCACACTTGCACCTTTTCGCTGCCAAACTGGATTCCTAACCCGCACCCTTTCCTCCTCGCTTTTTGAGTTCCACCCACTTGGCTGAGGTAGACAAGATTTGCCCGCTTGTTGAAATCGCAGCCGCACCAGAGGGATGGAGTCTGCCGCTGCTGATCGCGTCACTGCGCCGCCGACCGCCAAAGCCACCGATCGCGGTGGCCTGTCCGGCCTCCCACCCGAGCTGGTCGACCGGCTGATGACGTTCATCCCCGACCACCGCCCCCTCGCCCGCCTCGCCCGCGTCTCGGCATTCTTCTCTCGCCGCGCGGCGGCAGACGATCTGTGGCGGTCGCTGTTCCTCGCTCGCTGGCCGATGCCGAGATCGCGGGCGGACTCGGCCCAAGCGTCCATGGCCAGGGACAGTACATCAGCGACCGGCGCCAGCAGCATGCCGATCGCGCCCGTGCCCTGAAAAAAGCTGTTTGAACACCGAGTGGCGCTGGACGACCGGTGGAAGCGCGGGCAACCCGTCGTCCATGAGCTCCGGTACCCGTGCCCCAACGACATTGTCGCGCTCCACCCCGATTTCGTCGTCGCCAGCTCCTTGACGGGACAGTTCGACTGCTCAAGCGATTTTCAGCGGAGGAGATCCGCGGGCTGAGGGGCCATCGGCTGTGGTCCTTGACTGCAGACGTCGATGAAAATGGCTCGCGCGTTGTCACCGGCTCTCTTGACAGAACGGTTCGGCTGTGGGACACTGCCACAGGCGCGTGCGAGCTCGTGCTTGGGGGCTCGATTGATGCCCTTGTTGCACGCGTTCGAGTCAACTCTAAATGTATCATTGCTCTCTTTGGAAAGAGCGCAGTGAAAACTTGGAATCGTTTCGATGGGGCATTGATCCAAAGTAGCGAGTTTCAGCCATCCAATGTCGCTGCTATTGATCTCTCCGCGGACAGCTTTGCAGTGCTTTCGACTGACCATTCCCTTACAATTTGGGACGCGGTAACGGGCCTCTGCAAGAAGACCATCGCAGGTGGGAATATTGGCGGGACAATAGGGGCGGCGGCCCTTCGGTTTGAGGAACTCGAGTCGCCGCCCTTTTCTTGCAGGAAAGAGAGATATATGCTTGGGACGCGCTGAATGGTAGGCTCTTATGCATTCTGCAAGGGGCCTTTGATGTTGTCGCCACGCGGCTGAGCGGAAATCGGCTTGCTGGACTTCGAAACACCTCCATCGAGTCTATAAAGGTGTGGGACATTGAATCTGGTAGACATATGAGGACTTTCGAAACACCACGAGGAATTATTCAGATGGACTCAAACTCGCTGTCTTCGTCTTGTGAGGTCTGCTCCAAAATTGGCTTTCTGTTTCGAAACTGATCGTCTGCCCCTCCTCCTATTCTCAAACAAGTTGGATGGTAGAACCTCCATAATTACTATTTGGGACTTTGGGGATGGAATACCATTTTCCAGTGAATTCTGAGCAACCACGTCCTGTGGACCGACACAGGGAATGAATAAGGAATACCGTCAAAATCCCATGTTACAACGTTTCCGTCATATGAAGAGTGAAAGGAAAGGCGTATAAGTATACTTTGCGTGTGGGAACAGATTGGCCCTTAACGGCATCGTTGCTCGTTTTCTATGGCGGTTTTGGACGAGATCAAACGGTCCCTATTTCTCAGACTCCTTTGGCACGTCTCGCGGGCATTCTGACGGCAACCCGTGGCCAGTCGCTCAAGTCGCCGCCACCTCTTCTCCGTCTTCCCCATTCCTACGACTGCTATTTGCAAGAAGGCATGACCGATGATCAAACTTCTTGCTGCTTCCTGACTAAACTGAGAATGTTGTTTAATTTTAATCCAATTTATGGCTTTCAAGAAGAAGTTTGCTTATTTTGACACCACAAATTTACGCGTTGCTCAATCCGCGGCTGCCCCTTGCCCCGCGGATATGCGACCGCCTCACGAACATCGCCGCAACCAAAATCAGCCCCGAAAACACGACATGCAAGCGAAACACATCCGCGTACGCAACCGTGAACGAGTCCAACAGCTCGGCCAACGCCTCCGCCGCCCCCGGCACAGCCCCCTCCGCCGCGGCAGCCCCCAACGCCTCCCTCAGCGCGACGACCTCCGACCTCGGGATCGCGCTCAGCGCCGAGGACGCACCGAGGACCGAAAGCAGCGCGGGGCGGGCGTCGATCTGCGCTGACAGCAAGTTGTTGAGCGCGGTCCCCGTCACAGCGATACCGACGGCACCGCCGAGCGACTGCATGAGCTGCGAGACGGCGGTGACGACGGCGATTTTGGACGGGTCGACGGAGGCCTGGAGGCCGATGATGCGGATCTGGATGAGGCAGCCGAGGCCGAGGCCGAGGAGGAGGAGGAAGCAGACGCGGGCGGCGAGGGTCGCGGACGGGGTGAGGAAGGAGGTTGCGACGAGGCCGGCCGTTGAGAAGGTTCCGCCGACGAAGAGGAAGGTGTGGAAGCCGCCGACGCGGGAGACGATTTGGCCAGAGGCGATGGCGAGAGAGGTGACGCCGAGGACGAGAGGAATCGTGCTAAGGCCTGCGGAGGTGGCGGAGACGCCGTAATTGACTTGGAAAAAGAGGCTATGAGGGAATTCGAGAGTCAGCATCCGATGGCGGCAGCGGTCGATGAAGTCAAGAGACTCAAGATGTTGTCACCTACCCGATGTAATACACAGAGTCAAAGAAAATCGCGCCGACGCAAAAGGCGATTACCAAAAAGGCATGCACATTCTGAGTCGTGAACATCGCTGGTGGCACTATCGGAGTCCTCGCCAGTTTCATCTCGACATAGATAAATGCGACCAGAATGAGGGCTGCTACGACGAGGAGGGTGATTGTCTGCGGCGAGTTCCATTCCCAGGTCGAACCAGCGAGCTGTAGCGGCGTAACAAAGCAGGTAACTCCAAAGAAGATGAGGCCGGTGCCCAGGAAATCAATTTGGCGAATCTTGTCTGCTACAGAACCGGTCGCAGGTGAAACCTTGAGAGCGAAGACGATAAGGATGATGGTGACGGCACCAACAGGAAGATTGATTAAGAAGCACCAGCGCCAGAGCACCAATGAGAGGACCAATCACTGATGCAAGAGCGTACCCAGCACCGATGACGCCTTGGTATTTGCCTGAAAAGCGAAATGAGAAAGGTGGATTTGCAGTGTTATGACAATATATTAGTACCTCTGTCGCCAAACGAGACTATATCGGTGACAATGATGAGGACCATGGAAAATATTCCGCCGCCACCTGTTGTTCAGAATAGTGTGAGCGAAACAGTAAAATATTTCCACCAACGACCAGCACTCACCGACTCCGGCGACAGCGCGTCCAACAATCAGAAGCTCCATTGTGTTCGCCACACCACATATGGCCGAGCCTACTTCAAACAATGCGATGGCTATCACAAAGACCCACTTTCGTCCAAAGATATCCGACATTCGCCCGTATCTGTTGACCATTTCTTTAGAACACATCACCGGTGAAAAATCATGCACAAAACTTACAGCAAAGAGAAAGACGTCCCCGTTATCAGGTATGCCGATCCGACCCATGAGAAAAGCTCCTGCTTCCCAAGGTCGGCGACGACGACCTTGAGGATGGTCGACACGATAGTCTGGTCAAGCGCAGCTTGCAGAACCGCAACCAAGAGCCCGAAAAAGACAATGGTGAACTGGACGCGCCCGAGGGGTACTTTGATAAAGTCGTCGTCCACGGCTAATTTCGTCGACTGGGGAGCCTCGACACCAGTTGATACGATGGCTTGCTCCTCGTCAGAAAAGGTGGTCATGGTGGGCGGGCGGCTTTCCGCTGCGACGACGAATGTGGGTTCGGCAAGCGTAGACGCCTTTCCTAGGGCGGATGCCGGGATGCTTGCGATGGTTGTCATGGCAAAGTCAGAGTTGGAGTCGAAATCAGAGGTCATATCGGAGTTATTCCGGTATTGGGTTGCCGATGAATGGAGAAAATTGCAGGGCCTTACCGAGTCAAGAATCTGAGAGATGTTCCGCCTTTTATAGGCTGCCCTGACGCATGGCGAACAGTCCTTACTGCCAAGAGAAGTAGAGAAGAGATGCGGATGTTTTCCCTCCGAACTTTCAAGCTGTGAACATGAATGGGCGGGCCTGTCTTCCCCTCCGCAGTCGCCCACTGATCGTGAAGTCAACTTCTTAATGATCTCACTCAGCACCTTCCACCAATGAAGCGACAGAGCGTTCAGTCCCGACGCACCAATCGGACTTTTCTCGGGCCACTCTTCGGTATATTTTTGGGAATTTCGTGGGGTCGTCCATTTTCGTGGGGCCGCTTTTGTCTTCTCGCCATTGGCCTCCTCCGTTCTTGAAGTCAACTTCTTAATGATCTCACTCAGCACTGTCCACCCAACAAGGCGACAGAGCGCTCACTTCCGTCTCCGCGTGCCCGAGCCTTCTTTACATGAAATCCCTGGGTGTGAGCACAAATCGAATCAAAAATAGACTCGGGGTAAACAAAGGGTGTAATTAAGGCGCGGTTCAAATCCGCGAGGTCCCCACGATTCTCGTCGGGTACTTCCGTGTGAGGATCTTGTCAGCAATGTCTTGCCCTTCGATTTTTCTCCATTAGTCCATGCGAACAATATGAATCCAAGTGAAGGCACGAACCGATAAGAAGTACTATTCAGGAGTATAATTGAGCCAATGGTTTGACCTCCCTATCCCGTCTGTGCCACTGTGGTTCGTGAGATTACGTGATGCTGTCCATCGCCTCCGCTTTTACCCCGATGTCTCGCGCACCTGCTTCGTGCCAGTACTCTGCCTGATTCAAATCCGTACACAACAGCTTGCACCAACGACAGAGCGACCGAAAGAACGCTGGGGAGAAAGAGCCAAAGTGCTTATGATCGGATCGTGGTGCGGTTGCGCTACTGACTGCATCACGGTTTGGCGGGGGGCTGGGGTCGATCACTTGGACCGACAGTATCTCCGTTTCGGAAGTCGAAGCTGGCACGTCCCGCTTTCGGAGAACGCCACCCTTTTTTGCAGACCAACAGCCGTCGGTGGCTTTATGGCCCAGTGGCACCATCAAACCATCCACAGAAATGAGGCACAGATACAGACACAAAACAAGAACAAACCGATTCCGAAATAATGCTGCACTCCACACAACTAGCTCCGGTCCCACGCCCGGAAGATTCTCCACTCACTAATACGAGCTTGGGCGTTCGTTCCCGCACGCGTAGTACATTAACCCTCATCACCGTCCATCATCACTTCCTTCAGATGTGCCAGACGCTTTGACGGGAGCGCAAAGCTCGATCGACCCGAGCAAGCCGAAGCCATTCGGCTCCACTTTGCCGTAGATCCCGATCACACCTGCCTCTGGCCCTTACAAGGTTCCAGCAGCGCAGGCGCCCGCAACGCTCGAAGCCGCTGACGCAAAATCCGAAGGTAAGGAGTCTCCGATTTCCTAGAAATATGAATTCAGCTGCTACTGAAATATATTATCCAAGGCAGTGAGTCTTGGCGAAAAAATAGGCCAAGGCGCCGACGGAATAGTTCACATAGCAACACGAGGAGATGGAACGATCGTCGCTCACAAGAAGAGGAAAGTACTCGAAACGTACTGATACCGATATCGCGGCAACGACGGCAGGTAGCATCGTAGAATGGTTTTTGGAAAGTCTCACAGGTTTTTCAGCGGGTCAGTTTATAGAAGTAAGCGATGACAGGAAAAGGATGCTCCAAAACCTTGTCGGAGAAAAGGGACTTCAACAATTTCTTGAACAAGAAAAAGCAAAATTGAAGACGAAGCAAGGATCCCCATTTCTTCTGAAAGGCGAGACGGAAAACCCCCCCAAGTCTAAGCGATGAAATCGCGACGCAGCTCCTCCAACAAGAAAGCGAAATGGGATGGACTCACAGAGACACTCGAGCAGCCAAACTTCAAGTGCATTCCGCCGAGGCTGTCCCGAATGTGGACTAACGGTGCGGATAAATCTTAGGGTCTCCAAACCTCATAAACTTTTACCTTCCATTCACCTCACGACGCAGCGATGAAAACGGAAAATTCGTCGAAAAAGGAGCAGGAACGGCATTGCGGGGAACACTGGAGGAAATTTGTCAGAAATACGGATTCCAGTGTCGGAAAGACGCTATCTATCGACGAACTGCGGGCGGTAGCAAGCAGTGTGAACTGGCAAGTGCAACACCGGAAACGGCGAGCTCGGATGGGTCATCCAAGGCAATCTTCCTTTTCGTTACCGTTTCATCGATGTTGAGCTCATCTCCTCTCCACGGCAGGACACTTCGACCTGTCGATTCAAACTCCGCCATGTCAAGAATAAAACACACGATCGTAACACGATCGCATTTCTTCCCAACCCTGATCCGGCGAGCTCTTCCCCAACGGAATCGATCAACTCGCTTCGTCGCCCACCCGATCCAGTCCCTTGCCTTCTCGTCATCTCACCACATCCGCATCCGATCGCACCCAACCTCTTCCACCTTCACCATCATCGAAATGAGCGAACCTACAACAGCACGGTCCAAAACGCCCCAAATCGACGACGTCGAAGATACCCGCACGCCGCCGCCAAAGGAACCGCCAGCGATCGTGCAGCCGCCATGGGTTCGGGTGCACGCGGAAGCTGTCGAGCGAGGGGAGGCGACGTACAAGGATCCCGCGACCGGGTGAGTTGGGCGCTTGTTTGTCTCGACCCCCGCAACTACCGACTGAACGATTGCTGGCCCTCCTGCCCACTCGTTAGGTACACCGTGTTCACCTCGAAGTCGCATCTGGATCGAGGCTACTGTTGCGGGAACGCTTGCCGGTAAGTTTTTGGCTGGGCTTCCGGTAAAAACAATTGACTAAAACAAGCGATTGACGGCAGGCACTGCCCGTACGACAAGGCGAACGTCGGCAAGCCTAAGTCCGAAATCAGCGCGCAGGCGCGTCGGGTGCGGCGAGCGCGTCGAGCGGCGCGTGGCGGTGCCGCGGAGGAGAGCGAGGGCGGGAGCGGGTCGGATGCCGCGGGATCTGGCAACGACCTATGAGGATGGGGTGTTAGGGGTTAGGAGCCCGATCGTTATGATCACGTGTTTTGGTGTGGAGGATCTTCGCGGTGGCACCAAAACAAAACAGAGACCTCATCGGGAGGGGCAGTCAACCCTGCTTTCGCTGAAGATGTCACCTCTGAAGTACTGACTTTTGCTCGCATTCGCAGATGTTGAAAATCTGAGGGAGCTGCACACGCGAATGAGATGAAGATTCTCCCACATACGTTGAGGAAGGATGACGAGAGAGGGACATCAGGGGCGTCACAAACCTGCACACGCGAACGAGACAAAAATTCTCCCACAGTGTGTGTGACTAATATCAGCATAAAAAGAGAGGGAGATCATGGACAAACACGTGAGAGGAAATGGAGCCGAGAAAAAGGTCTAAAAGTCTAATAGTCAACAGCAGCCGCCTTGGCGATGTGAGGGTCTGGGGCTGAAAACCCTCCAGGAGACTGTCAAATGCTGAGCTGAGTGCGAACGTCGGACGGTCAGACCACTGTTGTAGTTACTAGTGCCAAAGGTGATCGGCCTTTCCATTCCAGAACGATTCAACAGGTCAGACGCATTCAAAAGCAGTTGTGTTCCCATGTAGTTACGGTAATTAATGGAAAGCTGTTGCATCGCATGGCATCGTTGAAGCGATCCATTCACGAGTCCCTCACCAAATCAGTAGTTCTTAATATGATGGGACTGAAAATCACTACTTACGTTTAGATCATTCCCTTACGCGGAGTCCTCGACGTCGCCCATTAAGCATAGCTTCCATTGTTGCGGCTGGGCAAGCCAACCTGATTGGAACGCAAACCTTTAGCCAAAGCTAGAGCAGCGCAATCCATCTTCTTCTACACAGTGCGATGTCAGAGGCATCAAAGCATTTTGTGTATTCTCAGTAAACTTGCTGCTGTCGATTGGATCCATTTTGGCATGTGATGCTGCATGCGGTACAACACGAACTGCCTCGAATTCTCCTCCTACTTCTGAGCAATGCAAGTTTCCAGTCCTATCAGCATCAGGAAGGCGTCCACCGAGTGCTCAAGAACCGATCACGGTTTCAGGCGAAAAAGCAGCTGGGTTGGATAAATCTGGAGCCACACTGGCGCACTCGGCTGTCCATCCTCATCGTGCCTGCCGTCCATCGTCCGCTGCTTCCTCATTGGCTTAAAATGGTTATTGACGGCTGCAACCGGCACGTCAATCGCCCGAAGAGCCAATATATGGTGCGCTCCTGAGCGAGCGTCAATCAATCATCCTTCTCCTCCCACCCTGCGATGACGCAACATCGAAGAATGCTCTCATAGCGTTCAAAGTAAACCCCGATCTCGCGTAATTCGTGAGCGACTTGTGGCTTTGCAACAACGCCTTCTCCTTCCTAAGAAACTTCGACCCTCTCCCATCGCTTCAGCATATTTCGGATCTGCTTCTCTTCCGCGGCAACCTCCATTCCCTGCTCTAGGGATGCAGGACGATCCGCAAATGGTCCCACGCACACACAATCTCTGGTGATCCTCTTCAGGCGCAACTCAATCGATGTTTTCCACCCCCTCTTCCACACCCATTTCAGCAAGGGCGATGCAATAATCAGCCAGATCTTGCGACCAGTCTAGGCGATGAGTGAGGGGGCTAGTACGCAGCGCGCAGCCTCGCTCTCGCTCGCTAAGCTTGCCTTGGTTCTCATTGGCTCACTCACACCCACTCACTATAAAAGCTAGAGCAAAGAAAAATTTTTTGATTTTTCCCGCCTGAACCTGTCTGTCTGCCTGCCTTTCCTCCCTCTGTCTGTGCCTGTCTCATTCCCGCAAACGAACCCGCATCGCGCGCTCCTCCTCCTTGCCATTGCCGTGAAGGCCGCGTCCCACCTACGCCTCGCCGGCGTCTCACAGACCCCCCCATCCGACACACCGCTGACCGTCTGGTCTCGCACGGTGTACAAGCCTGTCTCAGCATATTCCATCTCTCCCGTCCCCCCAGAAAGACACACAACTAGCTCAAATCCGATTCTCTCCGTTGGCAGCGCAAAATTAAAGGTTAGTGAATCTCCGTTTTTATTTCCCTCGCCTTCGATGGTCCCATCAGCGTAAGTCCAGGCCTTTTTTGACATCATTCCTTTACCGGAGGGCACATCCAAAGCAACGACGGGGAGCGCCGCGTCGCGGCGCTCCCCCCTCGCCTCTTGGATGAGGATGAAATGGAATCGGCCGCCGGCCGCAAACGACGGCATCCATCGTCCTTGTGTGTCGTTCAGCGCCTTGTGTCCCAGTGGCTCAGCCATTGATACGCATGGCGCAGAACGCCGATGTTGCGCGGCGGTTGAGGGAAGGAAGGTTATGGAGTTGAGCAAGCGGCTTTGCCGGTTGTTGGGTGGAGCGGTGATTTCTCCTTTATTCTCGTGTTTCTCTCCTCCTACACGTTGTTCGTGGTTGTAGGCGGTACAGTGCTTGGCGTCGAGCGCCGGCGGAGCGAGGGTTGGGTGGCGATCGCACCCGGCCTCACCTTTTTTTCCTGATGCACCGTTGCTAACTCCCGCCTTTCCTCCCTCTCTCTCAGTCACCAGCGGCATCCAACGACAGAAGAAGTTGATTGTTTGCCCATCCAATCAATCAATCGATCCTTCTGTCTTCGGTTGGTTGGTTCCTTTTTTTTTTTTTTTTTTTTTTTTTTTTTTCTCCTTGTGGGCGAACGTTCGATTTTCGCCCATGCTGACATGTCATCTACTGTGGCCACGCTGCCACCAAAACGTCCGAAAGGTCGAACAGCACCAAAATGGCGGAAGCGCAGCACGCCGAAGGCGCGAAACTCGTGTGCGACGATTCGATCGGCCCCGGCGACGAAAGCACGGCTCTGGACTCGCAAAAGTTGACGCCCACGAAAGCCACGGTCAGCAGCAATACCGGTGCACGGCCGCCTTCCTCCGCGGTCGCCGACCCTGCCGCATTCTACAGGAAGTCGCTGGCAGACCTCACCACCGTGACGCCGATTCCCAGAAAAAGGAGCATTGCGGCCGACAAGATCTCCGACGTGCCTTCCAGTCGCGAATCAGAGTCACCATTGGTTGCGACACCGGCTACCCCAGCGCCTACCGAGCCGGCCAACCATTCGTCTGCCCGCACCGAAGACGCAGCCGCCGCTGCGGAGGCCAGTTCTCCTGTCATAGCGAAGAAGGAGCCCCGGAACCGCCGCTTCCGCCGTGACGGCTTGCAGCTTGACAATCCGTTTGGGGAGCTGGTCTCTGAGATACCTCCCACGAACGCGCGGTACGCGACGAGACGGCGCACGGCCGAGGCAGCTGCTATCTCCACCGGAGGACTGTCGACACCTCCGGAAGCTTCCTCCGCCCCAGCGATCCCGGTCGCCGCGAGGAAAACTCTGCCGGCCAAAACGCAGAAAGGGAAAACGGCGTCGAAAGCGGAAAAGCAGCAAAAGACGGAGAAACCTGCAGAGGCGGAGACGGTGAAACCTCCGACGCCGGAAAAACCGCCGAAGCGCCGACGCATTCGTGGTCGCAGTGTCGCGAGCGCTGCTGAATCAGAAAAGGCGGCTGACATTTCGACGACGACAGAAACAGCAGCGACGGATATCAAAGCTGAGCCACTTGTGGAGCCGATGGCTCAGGAAAAAGAAACTGCATCGGCAGAGCCAGACAACGGGCATATTGAAAGCGCGGCAACCAAGGGTGCTCCAGTTACGGATGCTACCTGTGAACCGAAAGAACACGCAGCCGCAGCGATCGGTACCTCAGATTCCACAGCCCTAGTTCCGACCGAGGACCCCAAAAAAGCCAATGAGGCACCGGAAACCGAATCGCCAAATGCCGCCGAAAAGTCTCCAGCGCTGAAAGCTTCTAACGGACCTGGGACAGGAAGCGAAAATACCGAGAAATCGCCAGTCGGGAAAGAGAACACTCCGGAGCCCACAAGGGCAGGAACCAAGATCAGCCCTCCACTGAAGGCCACTGCAACCGCTGCACCCGTCAAGCTCACTGGCGGCCCAGGCACCTCACCAGTCGGCATTCCCCTCCTTGCGAGAACGACTCGTAGACGCCGCGGCGCAGACCAGCAGCTTGTTGCCCGCCTCGATTCCACCCCGTCCCCCGCGTCTTCCACCGCAGCCCCAAGGGCGCCTCGCACCTTCCCCGGCCGCATCACGCGAAACCGCGTACACGATGGCGAGTCGATCCTCGCGCTGGCCTTCGCGCGGACTGCCCAGAAAGCCGTACTCGATCATCCAAAATGGCGTGCTCCATACCAGATATCGTGACCGACATCGCCGAGCTGCCCGCTTTGGAAGTCCGCTGTAAAAGTCGATTTGAGGTGCCGGATTGGGTATTCGCGCCGCGTGGAAGAGTCTGTCCGACTGGAAAGAAAGCGGTGATGCCGGCAAGTGGCGTGATCGATCCCGAGTTCAGCACGCTCAGAACGAATGCTCCGACGCTGCAGGACGGCGGCGAAAAGTATTCAGACCTGGGGCACCCAACACCGCAAAGCGAGTCGTGCGATTTGCCAGCTGCATCCGTCCCCATGGAGTTGGAGGCGTCTAACGACGCGATCCCTTCTGCCTCATCGATCGATCACGCAATCGCAAAGCGACCCATCGACGAAGCCCAATCCTCCGCTCCCGACCCACCTGCCAAACGACTCCGCTGGCGTTGGCTCGACCCAAACCCTCCCCTCGCCCCACCGCATCCCGACCTCCACCGCTTCACCCACCCCCTCGACGAGACCCACACCTCCCACAGCCACCACCTACCCATCGAACACACACTCCTCCCCGCCCCAGCCTGGCTCCCCCGCGAGCTCGACGACCTCGCAGCCGGCCTGGCCGCGGTGGGGAAGAGCTTCACGCGGATCGCGCGGGACTTTGTGAGGACGCGGCCGACGGCGGATTGCGTGGAGGCGTACTATATGCGCAAGCACGAGATACGGAGGGCGGCGGGGTGGTTGCGGGTGAGGAGGAAAGGGCCGGTCGCGATGGCGGTCAGTAGGGCGGCGGTTGCGGCAGCGGCGGCAGCGGCGGACTGGTGGGGTTGCTGAGGGGAAGGATGGGGGCACGGGTGTGGAGACAAGGAGAACGAAGTTGCTGAAGACTGTGCAGACTGGAGGGAGCGACAAGTGCCGCGATGGCACGCGATGTTGGGGCAGGGGTAAAGGTCGAGGAGGCGACAAGGGATGGAGGCAGTCCGCGGAACGGGTGCGGGCCGTGGGAGGCGTGGAAGGGGTGGGAAAGGTATCGGTATGAAGTGATTTCAAGAAGGATTACGTGATGAAATGGCATGCGGGAAGTGGACTTCTTTGAGCGTTGCCAAGTATATATTTACATATCTGTTGTTTGTTCCTGGAGTTCTGTGATCAACTGTAATTGGAGGAGGGAAAACGCGCGTTCCGCTTCGCCATTACACCAGTTGCCCCTTGACAAGGTCTCTCCCCGCTGCATCCCCTCGAAGACCGCAAGGCAGCGGCCTGTCCACAATGGCGTCAAGAGCTGTACCTCGGTTGACAAGCGGCATGAGAAGGAGTGACGGCGACAGCTCAGGCTGTATGCCGGCGAATTGGCCGTAGGACCAGCTCGCCCTGGGTACAATCCGAGCTGACGCTGCCATTCCTTCTCGTTCCGTTCGTCAAACCGAGGCACCTCTCATCGCCATTGCGGTACAGGTCGCTTCCGTGTGTGTGTCCTCGAAGGAGCGCAGCTGGAAGTGACACCGTGTCGATGGTTGGCTGTTGAAGGTCTGTGGACAACGAGAAGTCGGAAACGCGAGTGTGAGAATCAGAGATTCAATGCGCCACACCCCTGGAAAAGGGCACAAGAGCGGAAAACACCAGACACAAACACAGACACACAAAAGCGAAAATACAAGGGCGGCACCCACGCAAGCACTGCCTGAACGACAAGGCGAACGTCCGCAAGAAATCAGTGCGCAGGCGCGGATGGTGCAGCGATCGCGTCGAGCGGCGCGCGGCGGGGCCGCGGAGCAGAGCGCGAGCGGGAGCGGGATCGGATGTAGCGGGATCTGGCCGTGAAGGTGTGGGGTTAGGGGTTTGAACGTTATGATCACGTGTTTTGACGAGGGGGATCTTCGCGGTGGCACCAAAATCGAGACCTTTATCGGGAGACCACCGTTAAGCCTGCTTTCTTTCGCTGGGATGTTACGTCGAAAGTTCAGGACTCCTAGACTTGACGATATGGGGTACTGTGGGGTGCGACTGCCAAGTAATGCGCCGAGTGCCAGCCGTCAGACCCATACTGCCGTGCAACGTTCTAGGTGAATTGCTGTAATTGCGAAATGACTCGGGAAACAGTGGATACAGCGTCGCGTTGATATGGAACGCATCTCCGTGCTCGCAGCAGCACGAACGGATATGCAATGCCGTGTGTGATAGGGCTACGAAGTTTCTCTAGAGCTCTTCACTTGGGTGCGCGCTCAGCTGGTACCTTAATCTGCCCCAAAAAGCGGCAGCACCTCTGACTGACTAGTGGAGCCCTCATGAAACACCTCTACCCGACGCCCATAGCGTCCGAATGCCTCCTTATGTGGAGATGTGACACCGTTCCTTCCGAATCATTAAGCTGGAAGTGGCGATACGGTGAAAGCTTTCTTCAGTGCTGCAGCGTTGCAGTTTTGTTGTTTCATCAGGAATTGTTTTTGTTTTTGTTTTTTCCCCCCCGGCAATGTAGCATCAAGAGATTTTTTTTTTCCGGCCCTTCGCTACTGCTTCGTGCTCTTTTCCCCTTTTTTGACTCGTGTCCATCCCCGGATGTGAATCTACAGACTCTGAAGCCCGTCCTCTCTTTTGAAAGTACCTCGTCGTCCTTCCTGCTTTCCTCACCCAAAGACACACACACACACACACACACAAACACACACACACACACACACACACACACGCACTCGATAAGACCACGATTCAAACGAAACGCAGCGCATTTGCGAAAGGGGAATTGAATGGGACTGATACAACAACTGCTGATGAGGTAACAAAGTAAACAAACATTGCCACAAACACACACACGACAAACGATTCAGCGGTAGATGAGGCGTACCACCGTCGGGTCCTCCGCGTCGGTGGTGTACGCTTCCTTGCCAACGTCAGCAAGCGAGAGGTGAGCGCCCAAGAAACGGACTTGCTCGGTCCGGACCTCCGCGCGGCACATCTGGCACTGGAGGGGGTGAGACTTGGTCGGAGCCGCTCCCACTGCCGCAAACGCGGCCGCCGCCTTCGTAGCGTTCGTCGCGGCTTGTCGGAAGCAGTCGCTGCAGGCCTGTTTTTCCCGTGGGGCATTCGCTGTCAGAAAGGTATTCAAAAGAGAAAAAGAAAATTAAAAAACCTCTGTCCTACCCGATGTCCACATGGACTAAACTCAACATTGCACTCTGCATTCATGCAGATGCAACAAACGTCGGTGCCGAGGCCAACGATCCGTTCCGTCCTTCGCCGCACACTCTGCGATGGACTTGACCGCCGCAACCAGGCTGTCGACGGCGGCGGGGGTGACGGCGTCCTGATCCTGGTCAAACAGGGCGTACCACGGGAATCCGTACCGGACGTACAGCTCGTGCGAGACGACGGGAGGCGGGGCGGGGCGGCCCGTGTAGATGGGCCAGAGGACCGTGTTGAGCACGTTGACGCGGCAGCGCTGCGCGCGGGCCAGGCAGTACTGCGACAGCGGCGTGGGGTCCGTGTACACCTTTTGCTTAATCTTTCCGCCGGCGGCAAAGCCCATGTCGTGGGCGCCTTCGAAGGAGCCTCCGCCGCGCAGACGGAGCACAAGGTGGATGATGGCCTCCGGCTCCACGCCGTAGTCCGTGAGGGTGCGCCCGTCCTCGAGCTGCCTACCGGCGTAAATAAGGCGCTGCTGATCCGGCGGGATGCCCTCTCTGTCCTGAATCATCTTCTTCATCTCCTCGACCGTGATTTCGCTCGTCTCCAGGTCAAACTCCAGCGTCTTGCCGATGAGCGTCTTTACGCAGACGCAGCCAAACCAGCTTCCGTCAAACTCAAACTCGACCTTGGCGGCGTCCAGACCCAGCTCCGCGAGTGTGACCTTGGCCTCGCGGATGGAGGGTACCGAAAAACACGACGGCGTCGCCCACGGACGAGGCCTGCTTCGCGCGGGGTCGTGCTGGTCGGCACGGATGCGCCGCAAGCGCGGGATCCACACGGTACATTCCGTTTCTCGGAGCGGGAACACGTCGATGCGCAGGACCGCCCTCGACCTTTGGAATCTTGCCCTGCTCCTTGAGCTGGCGCTCAATGGTCGCGGGGTTGTCCAGGGGCATGGCGACAAACTGGCGCACAACGTCCTCCTCTTGGTTGTTGCCGCGATCGTGGGACGACAACCCCGTCGAGCCACGGCTGGTGCGGGCACGCGACATAATTCTGCGACCGTCCCTGGCGCAGCGGGGCCTCTTCGGGACCGTCCTCATCCATAGCGTCGTCGTAGTCGGCGTCGTCGTCTTCGTGGTTGTTGCCGGCCGCATTATCCTTCCAATATCGGCCGTCCACAGCATTGACGGCGCCGACGCCAATCTTGACGGCAAACGCCGATCGAGCACTGCAGCCGAACAGCATCCACATGGCCTCGGCCTGGTACATGGGGAGTGCGACGGAGCCGTCATCGAGCTGGACGAGGGGGAAGGTTCCGAGGCCCTGGCGGGAGGGAGCGGGCCTTGCCGTCGTCAGGGACGCGGATGGTGCGCTGGAAGCTCAGGTTGAAGGCGCCGTCGAAAAAGGAGAGCTTGCTGTCGTAGTCGCCACCCTGCACGGCTGGCTGGGTGGAGTGGTCTTGCGCGACGAGGATGGTGTCGTTGTAAATGTCGAGGAACGAGCGGTCCAGGTGGTCCGCAGCGAGGCGCGGGAGGGGGCGCGCGCGGGGGCGTGAAAAGTTGAGGCCGTTGACATGGCGTGCCGTCAACGACCAGGCGGAGTTTCGGCGGGGCGGAGCGGTGAGAATTTTTCTTTCTGTTATTGGCGCTCTTGTTGTTGGTGGTGGGTTGATCGTGATCGTCTTCTTCTTCTGCGGTTTCGGCATCGACTTTGATGGCGTGGATGGCGGTGCGCTGGACCTTTGCGAACCAGTCCGGGTCGGTCGTCGGGACCGTCAACCGCCACTCGCGTCCTGTGGCAGTGTTCTTGACGTTGACTCCGACGCAGGGCCCGGGCGAGGAGGACGAGGAGGAGGACGAGGAGGAAGACGAGGAGGCGGAGTTCCTGGCGGCGGCGGCGGGGGCAGCAACAGGGATCATGCTTTCCTTTCTTTTACTTTGAGTGTTTTTGAATTTTTTTTTTTTTTTCTTGTTTCCTGCTTCGATCTTTTTAATGTGTGTGACGGGGAAAGAAGTTGCCAGTGCACGGCTGGACAGGGTTGCAAGAGAGAGACAGAGCGACAGACAGACAGAGAGAGAGAGAGAGAGAGAGAGAGGGAGAGAGAGAGAGGGAGAGAGAGAGAGGGAGAGAGAGAGAGAGAGAGAGAGAGATGTGGCACAGTCGCGGGCCGCGACGGATACCGCCCTTCACTTTGCCTTCTAAACGACATTGCAGGGAGAACGCGCGGCTGCTCATTCAAGAAAAAGAGCACACTTTCAAAGCAGGCGGACTGCGTAGTCTTGCTGTTATCTTGTTGTTGTTGTTGTTGTTGTTGTTGATATAAAGAAAAAGAGATGGAGAAGATGAAAGGGCGGGAGGGGCAATGCGTATGTGTGTGCGTGTGCATGCCCTCGCGAAGGCAGAGAAGAGAAATAGAAACGAAAGGCAGAAGAACAAGAAGGCGAAGAGAGCACGCCCAATCTGCTTGTTTTACCCAATCACCGTCAAAGATCAAACCCCCTCCCCTCCATTCACATCTACTTCTTTGTGCCCGATTTCGGCACGTCCACATTGGAAATAATGATTTTGACAACGAATAAGAACTGCTCAGTTCCTTATTACCAATTTGAGCACTCGAAAGCCGCCAAAGAAGACACCAGCCATCGCGTAGCCTTCGTGGGATGGTTGCGGTCACGTTGACTGTGCTCACCTTGAAATCTCATTTTGATCGAAAATAATACTATAACGCTTGCTGGTAAGTTTTGGGTGGACTAAGGCCGCTCCCATCCTCAAATTTGCTGAACAGGATTTTCAAACCCTCAGAGCATGTAAGTTTTACTGAGCCGGCCAGGCCTGGCATACAGTAGGAGATTTGTGTCGACTGGCAAGCTGACGCCGCAGGATTGCCTTTAGGTAAACAGAATCGACGGCGGTCAGAATAGCGCTGTGGTAGGCTGTGATCCAGCCATACAATCGCAATCCATCCTTCACTGCAAAGTGTGAAGTCCTTTGGCAGGACCACAGGTATAATGGGGACTTTCGTGAAATGAGCACCCAGCAGCAATTAGATCAGTAGCTTCAGATCATGATAGAGCTGCACGATCTGGATGCAGGCTGGAGAGTTCAGAGCAATTTCGGGCTGAAAGAGTGTGAAAGAGGCCCTCATATGCTTCAACATGGATATCGGGGGCAAGGCAAGACGATACTCGCTGTGTTTGCGTCATTTTCCTGCCCGTGGAACTGGGCGGCGGTTTGCAACAACCCCTCTTCAGCAACTCCCTTCCAAGATCTCCCCCTCCATTCCATCAGAAAATAATTTTGGATCTGCTGCTTCTTTGGACCTTCCGTCCTTCTTTAGTCATGAGTCGCTCTGGGTCCTCAATGCGGCTCATTCAGTGTCACCATCTTTGTGGCCGCTTTTGGGTCGAAAGTGTTGTCCCTCGCCTTCCTCACTATGTTAGCGTCCATGACCCCGGCACTGCAAGGCGCCTCATCGCATGGCAGAGCTATTCACGGGGGCTAGTCAGGGGACCAATCTGTCGATGGACCATGCTCCGCTGCCCATTGACCTTTTCCCTGCCGCGACGCTCTACTCCTTCAGATATTACTACCTTACAACCAGTACTACTGAGAAAACACTGTCATCGCAGGCAGCGACGGTGATTTGGGTTAGTATCCAACGCGCAGTCTCAATATTCATCTTGGCCAACCGGAGCGAGATCGACGGCGGAAAGAAAAAATTTTGATTTTTCTCCGCCGGTCGCCACCCTCTTCGACGACATCCTCCCCACCGTGAAGGCCGCGTCCCACCCCGCCTTCCCCAGCCGCCAACCGGCCCGCAAAGCCCTCCACCAGATTCGAGGCCCTAAATCCATCCGGACTTGTACGGTTGGAAAGCCAGTCACCTACCTCGGAAGACACACGACTCCCCTAGCAGCCGATTCACTCGGACGCAGCAAAAACCAATAGGTTGGTGCACCTTCCTTTTTCTTTGCCGCGCTTGCGGCGCATCGGCATGTGCAGAGGCCTCCTTCTGCGCGCAGCTTTATTTTCAAATAGGGGTGCCCCCAAAGCAACGAAGAGAGCCCGTGCTCTTTTCGTGGCCAGGAGATCCGAGATGTGCAGGCAAAAAGATGGTATCAGCGCCTATCTTAGGGGGTGTCATACGGGACCTGTGGCGCTAGGTATCCTGGTGGCTCAGCCATAAGGCGCTGGGTGCCTACATACCGATGTAGCTCCAAGGCTGAGGGAGGTCGCGGGCCGAGGAAGATCACCCTGCTCTGCAGAGCGGTCATTTCTGGAATTTATTTCGTTTCATTTCTCTTATCCATCCTTTCTTGCGAGTAGTACTGCGCTTGGTGACAGGGGGGAGGGAGGCTGCACTCTACGCGGGTGGTGCGCGGGCGGAGATCCGATCGCAGCCGCTGCGGCCGGCCCTGCGACGCTTACTAACCCAACCTAACCCCTCGCCTTGCACCGTCTTTCTCTCTCTCCTCCAGTCCCAGGGACCAAACGGGGGAAGTTGATTGTTTGCCACGACAAATCCAATGTGGGTTTCCTCATTGGCTGGTTTGGATGATGCTGACGAATAATTCTTCCGGCCTGCTCCCTCACTGACAAGTCCTCGAACTACTGCAACCCAATCAACTGAATGGGCAAAGCAAAGCGCGCCGAAAGCCCGAAACGCCAGAACGGCGGCTCGAGCGGCCACGTAGAGGAAAACACCGCTTTCGACCTCACAAGAGTTGGCGCCCGCGAAAGGCGCGGCAAGCGGTGACTCTATCCCACGCCCACAGTCCACCGCACATCCGGCCGTCGACACGGCCGCGTTCTACAGAAAGTCGTTGGCAGATCTCACTGCGGTGACGCCAATTCCCAGAAAGAGAAGCGTCGCGACCGCCGAGAGCTCCAACGCGCCAACCAGCCGTGACCCAGGCCCCGTCTACGGACGCGCAAATGGAAACCTCGTCGCCAATCGTGCCGGAAAACCACTCGTCTACCATCCCAGAACATGCATCTGCCGCTGGAGAGGCTGGTTCTCCTGTCGTGGCGAAGAAGGAGCCTCGAAATCGCCGCTACCGTTGCGACGGCTTGCAGCTCGACAATCCATTCGGGAATCTGGTCTCTGAGATACCTCCCACGAACGCGCGATACGCGACGAGGCGACGCACGGCCGAGGCAGCTGCGGTCTCCACTGGAGGCCTGTCAATGCCTCCAGACGCCTCCTCTGCCCCAACGACACCGGTCGTCGCGAGCAAGCCTCTGACTGGCAAAGCACAAAAGGGGAAAACGGGGGACGAAAGCGGAAAAGTCGCGACGGACAGAGAAACCTGCAACCGTGGAGACGGAGAAACCTTCGAAGCCGGAAAAGCCGGTGAAGCGACCGACGGACGCGTGGTCCCAGTGTCGCAAGCGCGACTGAATCAGAAAGGGTGGCGAATGTTACCGAAGGGACTGAAATCGCGTCGACGGAGATCAAAGCTGAGCCACCCGCGGAGCCGAGCGCCGCTCAGGAAAAAGAAACGGCAACAGCAGAGCCGGACATCAGACACCTAGAAAGCGGGGCACCCGAGGCTCCTCCCGTCTCGCATAGTACCTCTGAACAACAGCACAAAGTCGATGCTATTGAGCTTTCGGATTCGGCAGTCCCGATTCCGACCGAGGACTCGCAAAGTACCAACAAAGAGACAGGCACCGCTCAACGCTGCTCTCGCGACGTTAGGGAACGGAATCGGAAAAGGTTGGCGAAAAACCTCCAGTGCTAAAATCTTCCAATGGAGCTGGACCAGGAAGCGACAGCACCGAAGAGTCGCCAGCGGCGAGAAGCGAACACTCCGGAGCCCACGAAGGCAGCAACCAAGACGAGCCCTCCAATGAAGGCCACTGCAGCCGTTGCACCCGTCAAGCCCACTGGCGGCCCCGGTCTACTTGCGAGAGCGGCCCGGAGACGGCGCGGCGCAGACCAGCAGCTGGTTGCCGGCCTCAATATCACCCCGCCTCGGGCGTCTTCCGCCGCCGCCCCGCGACCGCCTCGCACCTTCCCTGGCCGCATCACGCGAAACCGCGTCCACGAAGGCGAGTCGATCCTTGCGTTGGCCTTCGCGCGGACGTCGCAGAAGCTTTACTCGATCACCAAGATGGCCTGCCCCATACCAGATATCGTGACGGATGTGGCCTGGCTGCCTGCTTTGGAAGACCGATGTAAAAGCAGGTTTGACGTGCCCGATTGGGTTTTCTCGCCGCGGGGGAGAATCTGTCCCACTGGCAAGAACACGGTGATTCCGGCGAACGACGTGGTCGATCCAGAGTTCAGCACGCTCAAAACGAATGCTCCGACGCTGCAGGACGGCGGCGAAAAGTACTCGGACCTGGGGCACCCGACTCCGCCAAGTGAGTCGTGCGATGTGCCACTTCCACCGGTCGCCACGCTGATGGAAGTGTCGACTGAAGTGATCCCCTCTGCCTCACCGACCCACCACGAAATCGCAAAGCGATCCATCGAAGCCGTTCAATCCTCCGCTCCCTACCCGCCAGCCAAACGTCTCCGCTGGCGCTGGCTCGACCCAAACCCTCCCCTCGCCCCACAGTACCCCGACCTCCACCGCTTCACCCACCCCCTCGATGAGACCCACACCTCCCACAGCCACCACCTCCCCATCGAACACACGCTCCTCCCCGCCCCGGCCTGGCTCCCCCGCGAGCTCGACGACCTCGCAGCCGGCCTGGCCACGGTCGGCAAGAGCTTCACGCGGATCGCGCGGGACTTTGTGAGGACGCGGCCGACGGCGGATTGCGTGGAGGCGTACTATATGCGGAAGCACGAGACTACGGAGGGCGGCGGGGTGGTTGCGGGTGAGGAGGAAGGGGCCGGTCGCGATGGCGGTCAGTAGGGCGGCGGTTGCCGGCGGCGGCGGCGGCTGGTGGGGTTGATGAGTGGAAGGATGGTGGCGCGGGTGTGGAGACGAGGAGGACGAGGTTGACTGAAGACTGTGCAGGCTGGAGGGATTGACAGTGATGGGACCGCACACGATGTTGGGTCAGTGCCAAAGGTCGATGAGGTGGCGCGAGTGGAGGCAGTCCGCGGAACGGGTGCCGGCCGTGGGAGGCGTGGAAGGGGTGGGAAAGGAGTTGCGATGAAGTGATGCATTGCAGAAGGTGTTTACTTTCTGTTTCGAGTCAATATTTATGTTGTCATCTTGGATTCACGGTGCATGAAACCAACTCTCGGCAGCACTGACCCCATCGAAATAAGTCGGGAGGGTATTTTTTAGGCATGTTCCAGCAGAACCCTGCGTGTTGGAGCCAAGCAGTAAACCATCATGAAACTATCTGACTCCTGAGGATCGTTCACTTCATGACATAAGGGCAAGTCGTACATCGGACCAAACTCCGAGTCAATACGAAATGATTCAGAAAGCGTCAATGTATTACCCAAGAAGTGAACAGGAGGTGTCACTTAACCGCGTAATTCAGTGGACCTCAATAAACGTACAAGCCTGATTGTGAACAATATGGTGCAGTGACTCTGGATGCCCCGCTACCTCAATTGAGTAACCTTACCCAATTTTTTAATTGCATAATCTCGCCTGTTTGCATCACCGTCATTTGAACCATCGCTGTCTGATGATGAACTGACACTCTCGGAACTGTTTGAGTCCTCCGCGGAAAAGCCAACACCGGTGTCTGACTCCTCGTAACTTGTTTCATCACCCTTGTGGCCGCTCTGCGATTAAAAAGTTGGCTGACTTTTGGTCAAGAATGAATGAATCCAGTTTTTCAAATCCCGGAGAACATCCTTGTGATTCGGGCTGTTTGTTGAGGTGGTACTCTGCTCGTTGATGCTCAACTCCCTCCAGCACTGCACAATTGAAACATGCCCGGAGGAAAAGGCTGCCGCAACAGTTCCAGCATCGTAGCGAAGCTCAAGGCCGCTCCGATTCCACCATTCCAGCACCTCCAACTGTCGATTTTCACACGCAAGGCGTAACGCCGCTGAAGAGTACCTTAGCTCCAACCCACTATCTTTCCACCACTGAAGAACTTCAGTCCTACCCCTCGAGGATGCGTGGTTGATGGCTCCAATAGTGTACTCCAGGTCGAGCCCACTGTCCTTCCACCATTGCAAAACACCCACGTGCCCGTTTGCACTCGCCCTGTCCATTGCATCCTCTGAATAATACACGGACAAGTCGTCCTCGCCCTCTTTCCACCACGCCAAAGCAGCCAAGTGACCAAAGTCCATGGACTCATTCGAGAACTTGAGATCCAGCCCACTGTCCTTCCACCACTGCAGAACAGCCACATGTCCGTTTGCGCTTACTCGGTTTATGCAATCGTACGAGTAGCGGAGAGTAACTCCGCACTCCTTCAGCAGTTGCAGTACCGACGCGAGTCCGTCCTCGATCGCTTTGCCCACGTTGATCGCGACGCGCCGAAGGTTTTCCGCCGAAAGATTGTCTTTCCACCACTTCACGACTTCCAAGTGCCCGTTCGTTGCGGCTGCGGTGATGGCCCGATGGACATGAGACCCGAACGCAGGCCGGCCGATGACTGTTTCCCACCATTTCAATACGGGAAGGTGTCCGTGTCTACTGGCGCTAACGAGCGATCGCACCGAACGCTTTATTCGCACTCCACTGTCTTTCCACCACTGCAACACCGCGACGTTCCCGTCCCGGCTCGCCACAATCAATCGCGTGTTGGGAATATCGCGGCTTTCAGTCTCAGCACTCATTCAGCGCCTCAAGGACCCTGGGACACTTGACTGGGACAAGATATATGTCTGTATTCTGCTGATGGCGATGCCGAATACACCTGGATGGCTGAATGCCCTCACAAACAACCTCCATTTCTTTGTTCCAGGCACCTACAGGCAAATGTCCGACGAGGTCACTGTTGGAGATGGAAAACTGTTCAAGATTGTTGCTGAGGGGAATGTTGTATTTGACTCAACAATTTTGTCTGGAAAAACAGTGGAAGTCACACTGCAGGGAGAACAAAACTACCCCAACATCACGGCTAATCTAGTTTCCCACACACCTCTCACCCTTGCTGGCCTTGAGTTCCATGGGAAGGGGTTTCACATTGCCTATCGGACAAAGAATGCCAAAGTACTTTTTGGGAAGCTTGTTGGACGAAATCTGGAGATGCAGATAACTGCTAGGAGGCATGCTACACCTTCAAAGTCAACAAGCAAGGTTCTGTTGACAGCAGACATCCAACATCGGCAGGTGTGCCACTCATTGCATGATGCAGCAAAGCGGCTAGCTGGAATGGTGGATGGATTTAAGCCCATTGCACCAGAGTCGGACTTGCTATGCGATGTGTGTCAGCGTGCAAAGCTTACACGCCTTCCATTTCGACGATCCAAGAACCCCAGAGCACAGCACCCACTTGACCTGGTTCACATGGATTTCACACCAATTAAGGCAAAGGTGTTGAAGGCGAGGAGATAGCTCTAGTCCTAACAGACGACTTCTCTGATCTGAAGGTTGCCTTTCCCATGAAGGGCCAGTCGGGGGAGGAGATACTGTCCAATTTTATGCCATGGCTCTGATGGGCAGAGCAAGCGCTCAGATGGAGAAGAAGTGGTGGCCTCATGCACTAGCCACTGCTGTTTACTTGAGTCTCTCTCTCACACCCATTGAGCAATTCATCAAATCAAATCTGACTTGGAGCCTCTGGGCATTTGGAGCCTGGGGATGGGCTCACTGTCCTGCTGAGCATTTGACTGGCAAGAACAAGTTGAAATGAGCAGAGTTGGGTTGTGCACATCTATCACATGCACAAGGCGGAAAGGCGAACAATGTTCTGGACCATTCCACAAATGAAATATTTGTCATTCAGAGTGTGCAGTTTGATGAGACTCTCACTGGTCACCTGAGCGATTCTACCTCGAAAGCTGCTGTTTCCTCACACTCACGCCAAAGGCGTCGCACCAATACCAGATCTGATTTGGATGATAATGACGTCCCTCTCACTGGCAAGAGGGGAGCACCAGCTGCAGACACAGACAGCAAAAGAACGAGTGAAAGTGATACAGACTCAGAAGCGTGGGAAAATGCAGCAACAAGTCCACAGCCAGGTTTGCCAGAGCGCTTGCCACCAACAGAACAGCCAAGCACCCCTGTAAGTCAGCCATAACCACCTCACTCACCACAGGAGTGCTGTAGCGAGCGCATACAGATGAAACAAGACTGTGAGTTCAGCAAGAACAAGCAGTATGTGATTTCCTGGAACGCAAGAAGAAGGGAAAGAAAGCAACTGGGGGTAGAGCAAACATTGCTTTCATTTCTGTTGCAGAGGTCAAACGTGACCCCAAATGGAAGAGTTGGAAAGCTGCTATGGATAAGCAGATGAAAACACTTGACAAATATGGGACGGGGACATTGAAACCACTCCCATCAGGTCGCAAACCAATTGGGTCGAAGTGGCACCTGGAGAGGTGGAAAGACGCAGATGGAAACTTGTTGAAGAGGAAGGTGATGCTGGTTGGGCGAGGATTCAGCCAGATTTATCGACTTGACTACACTGAGACATACTCACCGACAGCGCAAGCGCAGACCTTTCAGCTGATGCTTGTACTAGCTCTGGAGTTTCATATGGAAATTCACTAAAGCGATATTCGAGCAGCTTACTTGAATGGACTCATGGATGAGGAAGTCTATATGGAACAGCCAGATGGATATGAGGTATTAGGTCCAAATGGGGAGAAGCTCTATTGCCTATTACAGAAGGCCCTGTATGGGACAAAACAGGCCAGGCGGATTTGGTACAAGACTGCTAGCAAGTGGTTGGAGGGGAATGGATTCCAACCATTGAAGCACAACCATTGGCTCTTCCTAAAGGAGCAGCTAGGGAATCCAGCCTTCATGGGATCACTGTTTGTAGATGATATGCTGACATTCTATTATGCCTCTGCAAAGGCAAACTTTGAGAAGTTCTGGACTAACCCAAACGCTACTTTTGAGCTGTGTGATGTGGGCAGGCTGGAGTGCTACATTGGTATCGGTGTGCAACAGGACCAAGAGAAGGGGGAGATTCGATTGAGCAACTCATCAAATTTCCATGAGTTCCTGACCAGATTTGGGACGGAGGATGCCAAGGCTATCTCCACCCTGATGGTGCCAGGGCGCGTTCTGGAGAAGCATGGTGAAGAGCCACGAATGGAGAAGCCCATGCAAGAATTGGCAGGCTGCTTGACTTTCCCAGCAGTTTGGACTTGACCAGACTTATCGTTTGCTGTTGGACGGTGGGGTTAAGTTATGGCCAGTGCAACAGACAAACACTGGGAGGCAGGTCTAGATGTGCTACGTTACGTCAAGGTAACTGCCGATGTGCCACTTGTGTTTCAACGGGGTGGCGAGATGGAACTTGTGGGATACTTAAATCACGTTTTACGCGAGCTTTTCCTCATTCACCAATCCAGAACTGGGAGAGTGTCTTCATTCGCGGAGCAGGACGTCGACATGAACGGTCGTCAAGTTTGAATCAGGACTTTTAAGCTTTTACTGTTTTTTCAATCTCGTCTTGCACAATCACGGACAATCGACATTTTTCTATATTCGAACTTGGGTCATCGGCTAGAAATAACAACGTTGTCAAAGGAGTGAGTATAGCCTCACAGACGCGAGTAATCAATTGACAATTTAATCAAACGTTTCCGTTGATGACCCAGTCCGGCTCACAGTGATGACAAGAAAAGACCTTAGCCCAGCTACACCAGATCATAACAGTACGTCCTCCAGTCGCTTCCTTCCGATGTGGTTGCGCTCCCTGAATCATCCGAAGCATTGTCGTCAGATTCATTATCTGAAGCGGTTCCGTCGCTGTTACTGTACGACCTGCAAGATGCATCGTCAGCTGGCAACACTGTCTGAATCCAGTCTTGCCACAGCGGAAGAGCGTCCTTGTAATCTGGACGAACATTGTCCTCTCCACGGCTCAGTTCCCACCAACGGTGTACAACTGTGACCAGTCCTGCGTCAAGGGCTGCTCTGAGAGTGACTGCGTCATATGGGAGCTCAAGGCCACTGTTAATCCACCAATTCAACATTTCCAGATTTCGATTTTTACACGGATTCAACAACGCCTTGGTTGTGTACTTCAGCTCCAAGCCACTGTCTTTCCACCACTGCAGAACTTCAATCAAGCCCAAATCACTGGCGGAATCAATGGCATCCGCAGTGTACCGCAGTTCGAGTTTGCTGTCTTTCCACCACTGCAAGACATCTGGATGACCATTTCCGCTGGCTGAGTCCATGGCGTATCTCTTGTAGACGAAGGTGACTCCAGACTCTTTCAGAACTTGCAACGATGATGCATGTCCATGGCAGCTCACGTTGTTGACATTGAGATGTATACTCTGAAGCTCTTCGTCTGAAAGGTTTTCCTTCCACCATTGAAGCACGTCTGTATAACCGTTTTTGCCTGCTCTGCCAAGAGCACTTTTCACATGGGGCCCAAACTCAAGCAATCCCTTCGTCTTCAGCCATTCCAGAACATGAATGCGCCTGAATTGGCTCGCGAAAACAGCTGCCTTGGGAATGAACTTCATCATGCTCTGAAGCTCGTCGCTCGAAAGGTTGTTCTGCCACCACTGAAGCACTTGCACGTTCCCCTTCGCTGCAGCTCTGAGGAAAGCACGTCTGACATGGTGCCCAAACTCCGGCCAGTTGCTCCGCCTTCCACCAATCCAGCACGCCAATGTGTCCAAATTGGCTCGCCCAGACGATGGCCTTTTGGGGGTGAAATGATTGCGAGACCCTCTCTTTTCCACCACTGCAGCACTGCAACGTGCCCTGCCTTGCTCGCTCCATTCATCGCAAGCCGCCGTGTATATGGGAAGCGTCCGATGCCTTTTTGCATTTTCTCAAAGCAAGTCCAGCAGGTCGACGGCGCCGAATCTACTGGCTCTCTCAAAGCTGTGAAAGGAATACAGGCTGTGGAAGGCTGAGGCTTGGGTTAGACTTGATTCGGAACAGCGTTGCCACGGAGAACCGGCGATGGGGGGCAATAACGGCAGACAAAAGTCACGACGTCGACACCGATCGTGATGTGGGGCTGACCTTTCGCCATCGGGGATACTTAGGAGGGATCGGACGAGGACTATCTGAACGCGAGAATCGAATGGGGACGATGCGAACGCTGGGAGGGAACGATCTGATCGCGTTGCGCCGTGTACTGACAAGTTCCAACAAAGCCGCCGCTAGACTGTGACACCGATTGAGTTAACCGGTCGAGCGAGGTCTTTTAATCGGAGGAAAAGTTGGAGCAGGCGCAAACGCTCACGATGAGTGCCGACGGGACCATTTTGCAATGGCGCCCTCTGTGAACCCGAGGCAAACATGCTTTCACGGCAAGAAGACCCTATTAAATTCGCCGTGCAACTACGAGAACAAATTATTCGGGGGTAATTAAACAATGTAAAGCATCGTTGGGAACTTATGATGGGTCAACGCTTAACTTAGACTTCGTTTCAAAGCAGTTCGCAAGCGCGGCTTCGAGTTGGTGGGACCAAATTTAAAGTCGAAACGCATATCACGTGGACCACTAAGAAAAATTTCCTTGGAAAAATTCTACGCGTACGCGCGCGTCACCAGCCCTCCGAGGACCGCTTACAGTCGCTTCCACCCACGCGCAAGGGCCAGGCAAGTCCTCGCGCCAAATGTCAGGTCAGGGTGCCGATGGCGAATGCGGCTCGGACTCCGCGCTGGACGCGGGACAGCGTAGGACCGACCGATCAGCTGCCCACCGACCGCCCTGTTCGCGTCGTCCACATCATCGTCGGCGTCCCTTTCTACCACACTGCCAGCGTCGACCGTTCCGATCCGCTCTCTGTCGAGACAGACCCTGTTAAACCATTTGCACTCGTTTGGATCGTCGAGCACAATCGAGTTTGAAGCGTCGCCAGCCCTGGCAGCAGACTGCTGCCAGCGGCGAAGAAACCCGCGGGCCCGCGAGCCAAGGATCGGACGGAAGTGACACGACAGGCTCACACCGCTGCCGAGGCGGGTCATGTTCGTCCTTTCTGTGATCACATTGGGGGAGCCGATGTCGATGACGATTTTGGTGTGAGTTTGATTGCCGTTCGACGTGTGGAATACACCGGTTTCGACATTTCAGTTCCATTTGTATACTTCATGGTCCGCGACCTTTGGTATCGCCGACGAAAAATATCGGCTTTTACGTCGGCTTTATCGCGAGCTCTTTTAGTTTGGCTCAACTTCTCACTTCCCTCTTTTGGGGATGTAAGGAGGCATTCTTTTGCACCATTTCTCCCAACAAACGAATCTACAGGGTCAGCGATCGCGTGGGTCGGCGACCTGTTCTACTCCTTGGGACTTATCGGGAACACAATAAGTCTTCTCATGTTCGGGCAGTCGCACTCCCTTTGGTGGGCAATCATGTCGAGAAGACCTCTGCGGATTCTTGAACGGCAACGTAGGCGTAGCGAAAGTCTGCTCGGCGAGATCACCGATGCTACCAATCAAACCAAGGCATTTTCACTATTGGGTACGAATCATTCTGTAGATTCGACGAGGATCCTTGAAGTCAGCTAAACTTTACAATTTCCCTAGGCTCATGTGGAGTATCGGCATGATTTGGCGGACCGATTCTCGGTGGTTTTCTCGCGAAACCCATCAACAACCTATCCTGGTCTATTGGCGGTTGTCCTTTTCTCCGTGAAAATCCTTACTTCCTTCCTTGCTTGCTGTCGGCGTCAATCAGCATGATCGGTTTTTTACTGTGGGGTTCTTCTATCTGAAGAGACACTTCCACGGCTGCGCGGATACACGGCAGTTCGAACAGACGACGAGATTGCGGCAGGAGGAAGCAGCATCCCCTGGTGTCAGCGACTGATACTCTTCGCTTGCCCAACCACACCGAAGGGGATGCAGTAGTGGTGCAATAGACCGTGATTCTGTTGCAACAGTCACTGAGTATGAGCAAGGTTTAGTATTGAAGACGCGCGCTCGGCTGTTGAAGCGCACAACACTGATGCTGTCTGCTGTCGAACCTCTGATGTCTGTCAGACGGAGGAGAAGAGACTTCTGTCGAAAGCGTCAGTGAGAGTGATTACTGGGTATTCTTTGCTTGCGTTCCTGAGCATTATATTCGACGAGACTCTCAGTCTGTGAGTGGTGGTGCGATCCCGAAGAATGCTTTGCTCAAATATTCCACCCGCAACCGAAACCAGGTGGTCCGTAACGTCTCCAAGCCACGGCAAGTATTTCTTTCGTCCCTTTCCTTCTGCACTGCTTAACGCGCAATATAGGCGGGTTGGGATTCACCTCATCGGATATCGGTTTCTGCCTTTCTCTTATGGGCTGCACTACACTCGTCATGCAGTTGGTTGTCTATCCGTACTTGGGCCGATTCTTTTCGCCCCTCCGCCTCTACCAAATCGGGGTTTCCTTTTACGGAATCGTTTACCTCGGGTTCCCATTTATATCTACGTACATTGTAGCAGCCCAAGCAGCTACATACGGTGTCTCACTTGGCCTCTACTCTTGCTGAATTTGGCAATGAGGCATGTTTGCAATGTACTCGCGTTCACATCTGTAATGATCATGGTGAGCGAAAGATTTCGACTTCCGATCGTTGAGAGCAACACACTGAACGCCTGGTAGGTAAACAACTCTGCCACACGAGGAAACCTCGGGGTTGGTGAATGGAGTCTCGCAAACGTCAGCTGCCTTCGTGCGGTGCATAGGTGAGCCTCAGACTTTCGGCAGACCACCATGGGAGACTCACGACGACCCTGTTGAAGGTCCCGCCCTTGGTGGAATCATGTGGGCTTGGAGCCTTACGAATGAGTTGCCCTTTCCCTTCAACTACTGGTTTGTTTTCTTGTGCCTGAGCATCCTCGGCCTCGTCACGTCGGTCCAGAGCCGATACATACCAGAATCTGTCGGACGACGACGTGACAAAGTGCAGACGTTGTTACCGTCAGAGCATTGAAATCATACCCGCCGAGACATAGGATAGCTTACGTGGGCTCACTCACCCATTCAGTGCATAGCATTATTATTCTTTAGTGAACCCATAGTGATTATGATGTTTGGGTCAAAATCGATGACAAAGGAAATAAAGCTATTATTAACTCAGTATCTCGGGTTGCCGGGCGTTGTTGTTCACATGCGGCGACGCGCACGACCGTACGCGATGGATCGCTTGCGCGATGCTTCTGCTTCACGCAGATCGCCACGTTGGCGCGTGGCTGACCGTCTCGCATCGATATCGCCAGCGTCCACGGTTCCGAAGCGCGTCCAAGCAAGTTCTTACAAGCGGGCCACTAGTTTCGGGGTGCTGGAACGTCGGAGTGACGATTGGTAACAAGACGGTCAGTTCTTACAGTCAAACCTCATTTTGCACGCGCTGATCGAGTGAACAGTTCAACGCTCAAATCGACTCCGGATCGTCCGATCTCGTCATTCCAGGGTCCACTTTGAACAACTACTCGCTGTCCCAGCCAACGTACGACATCAAGGGCAAACCCCCGTCATCTCCGGGATCACGCAGAGTTTTTACGACGGATCTTGGTGGACGGGGAACTTCTATCAAGACGTTGTGTCCTTGGACGGTCCGAGAGCGTCAGCCATTTCGCAGTTATGACGAAGCAGGTTTGCGTTTTGATTTGTGTGTTTTTTTTCAATCTGACAACATTTCTCCAACAAAAAGTCAAGCACACCAGTAACGAACGGAGAAGACTCCCAGGGTTTATGGGAATCGCCTTCGACAGTCTCGCGGTATCTCCGCTGACCGTCGTGACAGCAATGGTCCAATCAGGCTCGTTCAAAAGCGACGCGATCGGATTTCGCGGGTGCCCTGCGACCAGCGATTCTCCGTCCGTGATCGACTGGGGTAACGAAGAGAAGAATTTGACGTGCACACAAAACGGCGCACCTCTTGGATGGGCAGCAGTTGGCTCAAAATCGTACTACCTTGAACGTGAAAAGCGTGCGGTTGCTGGGAAGGACATTGCTGCCTACGGATTGGCAGACGTCAGACACAAGCATTATCGATTCTGCACGACACTGCTCTTGCTGCCGTCCGCCGTCTTTGATGTCTTCGTCGCAAAAATCAAGGCAACTGGCGAACTTCAAGCCGCTGGACTTTCCTCAACCGATGTAGACGATTTTCTGTACTCACAGGCGGGTTTGCCAATGGTTTGTGATCCTCCAAAAGTAATGAATTAAGTCAACTCATAGATATTTGGTGCAGGACGTTAATTACAGCAAACTTCCCGAGATCTCCTTTTCGCTAGATGGTTTGAATGGCGAGACAATAACTCTTATTCTCACGGGCCGTGGATACATCCAAGGCGATGGAACAGGCTACTTCTACTTCCCAGTAGCTAGCCAAGACACAAGCAATGTTGTGTTTGGGTCCATCATCTACGACTCTTTCTACGTCGTAATGGATAGAGGAAACGGAAGAGTTGGATTTGGGCCGGGTGTGATTGCGAAAAGTAAGATGAATGATTAGTGAAACTTGGCTGACACTTGAAAGATCGTATTCGACGGCGGCTGGGCGAATTATCATAACCCCACCAAAAAGTTCGACCACAGCCGTCTACTCAACAGGTATCTCCTTGTCGCTCATGATCAACGATTGAATCCTGCACTAGTAAAATTCAGTTCGACGAAGACGATTTTGACAACGTCTTCAACGTTGAACAAATCTCTTCAAAAGCAACCATCTCGTCCATCACGGCAAAGTCGTCTGTGTCAGCAAGTTCCGTGAAAACAATCTCGAGCTCTTCCACCTCATCCAGACAAAATACGACGTCGGCAAGTAGTCATATACTTCAGTAACAAAATCAGCAGCAAGTTCGACCAGCATTATCTTCTATTCTTCCACGAAGTCAATCACTTCTTCCTCCACCAAGTCTATCTACTCGTCATATTCGAAAGCATCCTCTTCATCCGCTAAGGTAGTGATTTCTCCTCATTTCACATTTTTCCCTAATGTGCACCTTGAATGTTTTCTTCTCACCGCTCATTCGATTCGATCGTCAATAGACTTCGCAATCTTCCTACCTTCCCTCGAAAACCTCTACTACCACAAGCGTGAAATCGGCGTCGCCATCACAGCCGTCTTCATTATTGAAAGCTACAAGCTCGGTAAGATCATCCAGACGAGACGATTTTGAGATCTTCAACGCTGTAGAAGTCTTCTTCAAAACCCTCCTCGGTCACAGCAAAGTCGTCTGTGTCAGCAAGTTCCAGGAAACCCATCTCGAGCCTTCGACCACAAGCAAACCAAGTACAACGTCAACAAGTAAATCATACACTACAGTACCGAAATCAGCAGCGAGTTCGATCAGCATTATGTTCTATTCTTCCACGAAGCCAACCACTTCCTCCTCCCACAAGTCCATCTACTCGTCATATTCGACAGCATCTTCTTCCTCCGCTAAGGTAGTTATCTCTCACCATTTCACATTTCCCCCAAATCGCATGCAGAATGCTTCCTTCTAATCGCTCATTCAATCGTCAAAAGACTTCGCAATCTTCCTACCTGTCCTCAAAACGTCGTCTGCCCCAAGCGTGAAATCGGCGTCCTCATCACAGCCGCCTTCTTATTAAAATCAACAAGCTCGGCAAGATCATCCAGTGGGTCAAGCTTGCCAACCACAGGAGAGCCAGTTCGTCTCGAGCATCGCCTTCTGCCAAACCTACCGCATCCACTGGAATCTCCACAACTACGACCTCATACACTTCTCGGGGGAACAGCATCTCGCGACTCGCGGGAGCTTCTTCCGTCATTTTTGTTCCCGTACTGTCGGCTTCTTCATCGCCTGCGCCAACGATGCAGCCCTTGTCCCAGCGTTCGCCTGCGACAAGCATGATCTGCTGCCACTTCCATCAGGGAGGGTCGGCTTGTCGCAACCGTCGACGCTGTACTCCAATGTGTATACGGTCACACCAGCAGACAAGAATGACTCTGCTGCCACAACATCATTGCTCCAGTCCAAACGTCGTCTTCTGCTCCATCGCTGCCGTGTATTTTCGAATTTTTAATATCTACGACTATTGTTTTTGTCTTGTTACTTAGATTCAGTAACCAAGTTTGAATACTGATGCTCGGTTGAAGTACTTAGAATCCTCCCACCACCGTGGTGACTAGCATCGAACGGCTGAACTGAAGCGCACCTTCTCTTTCTAGGGCCGCGGTCTAATAAATAATTGGATCGAATTAGCGCTGACAATTTCGCTGCGGCTATTGCTGTGGTGCGATGGACTTCACGCCTGAACAATGTTACGCCACGTCTTGACCGCACTGGCGCTGACCCCGCTTGTGCGCGCGCTCACTGCACCAATGCGTCGACTCCAGAGTGACCCCGAGGAGCGATCCGAGCCGCCGTCGCCCCTCGAACGACGGCAACATATCAAGGTGCAGTAATAAACATGAACGGCAGTCCTTTGACAACAGCGTGCTGGACAGTCGATCTCGTCATACAAGGAAGCAAGGTGACCCGAACGTTTTCCACGATGTCACGCGTTTTGTAACGCCAAGCTAGTTCGCAGTGCTGCTAGATTCTGGATCTACGAACCTTCTCATACCTGGGTCAACGATCGACGGCGGCTACACGGGCGCAAAATACGACGCGACCGGCGCGATCTCTCAAAGCTACACGAAAGGTGGATTCATGGATGGCTCCGGCTGGTCTGGAGTCGTCGTCAGCGACGTAGTTCAGATCGGGAGCCTCGTCGCGCAAACCGAGTTCATCGCCGTCACGAACCAAGTACGTTGCCCAACTTTTTTGACGCGATCCGCGCGATTCTCACAGCTTGATCCACACATTCCACATCACCAGACAAGCAACCCCTCCCTCTTCACAGGCTCCACCTCCCAAGGCCTCCTCGGCATCGCCTACGACTCCCTTCCTCCTCGCCGGCCCAACCCCCCTCCTTCCTCACCTCGCTCGTCCAGCTCGGCGCGATCCCGCGCGACCTCGTCGCGCTCCGCGGCTGCCCCGCAAACTCCAAAACCCAGTCTGTGATCGATTTGGCGCGACGGACCACGCGCAGCTGGCCTGCGGTGTGACCAGCGAGGCGGACATTGCGTGGGCGCGGTCGGGAGGGTCGTACTTTACCGTCGACGTGACGGACATAGCGATCAACGGCGCGTCGACGGGGACAGTGCAGGCGGCGAGGGCGGCTGGGACGTGGCAGAAGGCCGGGGGGCGGGGGACAGCATTTTTGATACGTGTACGACGCTGTTTTTGGTGCCCAAGGAGATCTTTGATAAGCTCGGGGCTGCGATTTACGCGAGCGGGGCGATGCAGGCGGCGGGGATCCCGAACTCGGCCGTCACGGCGGTCATCAATGGATATGGACTCTATGATGTAGGTTCATTTGGATCGCCCCCGTCCACG